>PVKA01013967.1:0-53616 GCA_004027165.1 Ctenomys sociabilis | reverse complement strand
TTTTTTTTTTTTTTTTTTTTTTTTTTTTTTTTTTTTTTTTTTTTTTTTTTTTTTTTTTTTTTTTTTTTTTTTTTTTTTTTTTTTTTTTTTTTTTTTTTTTTTTTTTTTTTTTTTTTTTTGTCTTTTTGAGACAGGGTCTCACCATGCAGTTCAGGCTGGCCTTAAGCTCACTTTGTAGCTCAGGCTGGTCTCGAACTCAAAACAATCCTCCTGCCTCAGCCTTCCCAGTGCTGGGATTACAGGCATGCACCACCACTCCTGGCTGAACCAATAGTTTTTATGCCAGTTGTCTATTGTAATTTATTGTGTCAGACATAAGAAGAATGGTTTGATTAAATGAGCGCAAATTTCAAATATTCATTTTTACTTCAACTTACTGTACCTTTTAACATTAATCTAGTTGCATTAAACAGAATTAGGTCACAATTTTCAAATACTAGCAAAACTACCCAATCCACTATAGGAAAAAATTATTTCTGTCTAGTTATAGTTATATAACCTTTTATACTTTAAAATAATTAACTTTTTATTTATAATGGCATTATATTCTTATCACATACATATGTCTGTATCTATTAGTAATTTCACAGCATATCAACATTTCAACTATGTGCTAGACACATAGTTCCAGATATCTCCTTCTTTCTTGTTCTATCTCAAGCTTTATTAATCTCATCTAAGCTATTCTGATCACTTCTTAATGAGTAAACTCCCTTAGTACAGGCTTCAAGATAATATAGATAACAATAGGACTTATTTAATGTATGTTCTATGCCAAGGGTTGGGTCCAGGGCTCCCAGGATGCAATGTACTGGGGTATTTACTATTCATAGGTTTCCAATAAAACTTTAAAATATTAACATCATATATAAATGTAAAATAGGAAAACTTATTCTTTTTTGTCTTGTTTTGTTTTTGATGGGGTCTTGTTATGCTATTCAGATTGGCCTGGAACTTACTATGTAGCCAAGGCTATACTTAAATGCACTGCAATCCTCCTGTCTCAGCCTACTAAGTGTTGTGCTAGGATTATAGGTGTGCACTATGATACTCAGCAGCTAATTCTTTTAGAAGTTAGATAAATCGTGCCTTATATTCTTATGCCTGTTCTATAGCATAACGTGGTCAGAACATAGGAGCGAGCTTTGGAGACTAAAGCACACTAAGTGGCTAAAAAGTACACTTATAAAACAGATAACATAAATATTCACAGTCAAGGGCTGCGGAGACAACTTGGAGGTCTGAGCTCCTGTCAAGGACTCAGATTTGATCACTGGTACCATATGCCTTCTCGACCCCAGAACACCTGATGCACTGTGTTGGCCATGGAAACAAGGCATGGTGGCACATCCCTGTAATCCCAGTGCTGGGGAGGCTGAGACAGGAAGATCACTATGAGCTGCATAGTGAGAACCTATACCAAATAAATAAATGAACAAAAAGTTTTAAAAACTAATAAAGCCATGTTCTTCAAAAATACATCTCAAAGTGTTTTATAAAGGTAGTAAACAAATATAGCATATGATTATTTGCATGAATTCTTTTAAACAAATTTATTTGGTATAGTGTTTCTCTATGCAGCTCAGATTCATAGTCATCCTCCTGTTTTAGCTTCCCCAGCACTGGGATTGCAGGCGAGTGCTACCATGCCTGGTTTCTGTGCCTCATGTTGTGTGTATGGGCTCCAGGCATCAGCACAACATGTGATACCAGGGACGGAACTCAGGTTCTTGCACTTGCCAGGCAGGCACATAGATTGCTGATTTAGCTTGCTAGCCTAGAACTCGGTTTTAGTGGAAATGGTATTGAAGTAAAATTTAAATATCTAGCAGTCATAGAAAGTTCACACATCAAAG
Source organism: Ctenomys sociabilis (assembly GCA_004027165.1). Taxonomy (NCBI): domain Eukaryota; kingdom Metazoa; phylum Chordata; class Mammalia; order Rodentia; family Ctenomyidae; genus Ctenomys; species Ctenomys sociabilis. The sequence continues at coordinate 51,760 of PVKA01013967.1, read as the reverse complement.
CACAAATGGGTGACATTCATACTTGTGTACCCTAGATATAAACTTAAAATCATTACACCATTCTTTCTCAATTATGCTTCTGCAAATGCTGGTTATATTAATACTTCCATCACTCCTTGGAGAAGTTTTTGCTAAGGATTTCCAGTGGATGAAACACTCCTGTAAGTTTTGATGATCACATGAAATAAATGCTCTGACTCAAATATCTGCAAACACATCCTTTTGTCCGTTTAGGCTTCAGCTTACTAAATTTCATATTGCTTCATCTTCCAGCTTTTTATCTATAGTAATTATGTCTTGCTTTGCTAACAATTTTAATTAATTATTTTTCTGAAACACTCCAATGAAGATACCATCAGTACGCGGTCTGACAGACAAGTTTATGTACAACTGCTTTATGTAGTTAGTAATACTCAAATTCACCTGCAATGAATTGAGGTCACAGTGGTTGTGTCATGGTCAATTGACAGCTGCCTGAAGACCTTTGAAAATTGTGCTGTTGTCACTTACTAGTAGCTAATCCCATACAATTAGGACACTTCACAGTGAAAATTTTGAAGTACTTTAAGTGAAGTGTTAGGTAGCCTTAAGACTTTATACAGCTAGTCTTTATATTATATATTTTAAATAGTACTTTCTTATCAATGCCCTTGAAATCAATATAGTTTAAAAGTTGTACCTTCAGTAATGTAACACATTGAATTTCCTGCCTTGTTAGAATGAGTCTGGTATTTGTTTTCACTCTTCTGAGAAATCCATTAGAATGCTTAACAGAACATAAAATTTAAGAAAACTTTGTTGTTTTATGACAGAAACAGAAAAGAATACACCCTCATACCCTCGATTTCAGGGCTTTAATTAAGTAATGAATAGTAAATCTGCATATTGGATAAGAATCTGGATTCAGTACAAACTTGTCACTGAAGAGCTTAAGGTTTTAGGAGAAAATAAAACAAAAATCTTACCTCTCATTTTCATCACAAAAATGGGAAAATTATGTTTGTTTGTGCCTCATAAAGTTGTGAGGCTTAAATAAGAGGACAATCGTTCAGCCTAATCTTATTCTAAGGGGTGCTCTCACTGTGTCTGATGCAGGTGCCTGCCTGTCTCCCTTATCATCACTACAGAAAAGGAAACTGAGATCAAGTTTCTGATCCTTCTCTGCCATCAAAACTGCAAAAGCTAGAGGAGCATAGCCATAATCTGAATGACAAGAGTGACATTTTGCAGACAGTGCAGAAAAATGACAAGATGTGGTCTCAGGGAACATTTTTGAAACTGCGTATGACCAAATCATTGAGTTCTTGAGCAGACAGAACAAAGAGAAAGTTTGTTTCTAACTGAAGATCTGGGAGAAAGGAAAAAAAAGAATTAACAGTTCTGTGAAAAGATGCATTATGTAAAAACAAGGGGGATTTTACTGAATATTTATAAGAATTATTTAAATGAATTAGGTGTACTGTAAAAATAAAATGAACATTTCAAAGTCACACATCAGAATTAAAGAAACATTAACAATAAAATATAAGATTTGTGAATCATGATCTAATTGTGAGTTTGGAGAATATTTTGTCTATTCACCTGGAGGGAGGAAATGTGAAACAGGAACAAATGAAATCAGACAGCACTGAATGAGAAAAAAGTTTGATTGCTTCATTGATACCACAGTGTATTTCAAAAACAATAAAGAATATACAACATAAAATGTGATTTAGGAAATTTAAGTTTCAGAAGTTGACCAAGATTCAATGTGTAAAAGATTATAAAATGAAAATCATAAAAAGCAAGCAGAGGAAATGAGACATAAAACTAACCTCGATATAATACCAATAATTAGGGACAATAATCAATTATTTAATTTCAATGATATGGGAAAAGTTTAAAATGACAGGCTGATTCAAGAATAATTAAATACAAGAGAAATAAATAGACGTAGAGAAAAAGAATTGAATTATAATAACAAGAATTCTATCACCAGACAGAATAAGTAAATCACAAGATAATGATTAAGAGATTATAAATGAATTGAATTTTATGAGTGATAACTTAATTATCAGTTGTCTTGGTAAAATATACAAGAGTTCTCACAAAATATTGGTAATAGTAAAACCAAAAAAGAAGGACAAAATTTTTGTGACTTTATCTTACATTCAAGAAAATTTTAAAGCATTTCCATTCATTAGGTATACTGCAAGTTCTCTTTCTAATTTTCAAATATTTCCCTACCAGTTATATAAAAATGTACAAGGAAACAAAAAGGGAAATGTAAATTCACACACCAAAAGGAAGCATGCAATTTAAGATTGTACTTATAATCTCATGAGGCCAACTAATCCCTTCATGAAACTGGATTGCATTGATTACCAAAGTTAAGTTTTTCTCCTTTTTCTCCAAGTATCTCTGGAAACGGAGCACTATGCCAGTGCCTGAGTTCTGCAAGGTGACAACATTCCAAACCTCTGCAGTCTCACACATTGTCTTCCTCGACCCATCATTCTTTCATGTCACCTCTCTTTGGAAGACAATCTAAGCTTCCCCTTGCTTTTTTGTAAAGTTGGCTATAGCTGTTAGCAATAGATTTTGGAGTATGCCAGTTCTTTCTGTTGAATTTCCATATATTGCACTGAAAACCATATTGTTCACATATAGAGGTCCCCTTAAAGCCTCAGATTCTTATAGGTGGGACTTTTGAAAGTGATTAAAGTATGTAAGTTCCACCACTAGATGTTAGGAAGTAGAACCTGCTCAAAACAGGGGCCATTGGAGATGAGGCTGGAAAGACAGATCTCCTCTGACACCTCCCTTCTTTCTCAGGATGCTGGTTACTATAACATGATCAGGTTTTCTCTGGTCAGGTCCTCTTGCCTTTGTGCAGCCCAGCATACAAGAATTGAAACCTCTAAAACATAAATCAAAACAAACTTGAGAAGTGGGTTGTTGCTGTGAACTTAGTAGACTATATGATTGAGAAATCTTTGGAATTGGGTTGTGGCAGGAATTTTTAAAATTTGGAGCTACAGTATGAATAAACAAACATAAAATGCTATGAGAAGGTTGGCCAAATAGCTCATCAGATTAAAGCACATGCAAGTAGGAGCAAGGGCCAGGCGTTCAATTCCTGGGCCTGGCATGTGGCCTCGCACCTCGTGCTTTGATGGTGAATGAGATGGCGTGGTAGTGCCTGTCTATAGTCCCAGGGCTTGGGAAGCTGTAGGCAGGAGAATCACTATGAGTCCACTCTAGTAGTAAGACCCTGATCACTATGTAGACTCGTCCCTAAAATACAGAAAAAAAATTAATAAATATATGAAAATCCTTTAAAAAAATAACAATGAATAAATAAAGTGCTGTGAGTCCAACTTAATGAGAGGTACTGGTCAGAGCTAAGAAGAAAAGAATGCTAATATATGTTTAAAACCTAGGCTCATTAGATTTCATCTGGGATGGAAGACTCCATTGGCAGCTGGACTCCAGGTCATGTGTATTATGCTCTGGAAAAATATTTGCTTGTGCTTTGAACATGTCCTGAAACATTGCCAAAAACTGAAGTTAAGTACAGTGGGTAATAAATCTAGTAAAATTAATTTTAGATTAGCTCAGTGTTTAGGCTGTATCATAGGTGCCACTCACTGCTTCTAGCCAGGTTTATTCTAAAAATCAGGGTCAAAAAGCCTGTGAGATGTTTTCAGTTTTCCTTAAAAGAAAAGACTCAAATGCTACAAATGTGAAAAATTTAGCATTGGAAAGAGAACCCTACAGCATCTTCTAAAAAAGGCTGGCTAGGAAATTGGTTCTTAGGAATTCCACATCTGACTCACAGGGCTTAACAAAAGGGCATTTGGAAGCCTTGGCAGCCATGATCTGCAAAGGTTCAGATACTGCTCAAACCTACAGAAGACGTAGGCCTCATCCTTGTAGAGTTCATTTTATGGATGTGAAGAATGCAAGAGTTGTTGAGTCATGGAGGCCTTGACATTTAAGAACTGGACCTTAGAGGTCAGGCAATGTGCCCACGAGAGGGTAGAGGGTGAAGTTCTGAGAGTGGAACTAAATGTACAATGGAAACTGTAAGAAGTCAGTGAAGACAGGAGCTTAGCAAGTCTGCTAAGAAAGACCACTGACAGTGAGTGGAGCCAACTGAGAAGAGAGCCACGGTTGCAGGCACTGGTATAAGCATTTGCCCAGAAACTGTTTTATCTGCTCTCTGGGAGCTCTTAGCCCAGTCAAGTTGAGAACAAACATCTACTTTTTATCATTTTAGCACAGAAAATTTTTCCATAAATCATACTTAATGTCTAATCTACAAAAAAGAAATTTGGATTATGAAACAGAAAACCTAGTTTATATTATATGACTGATCTATAAATTCTTTCACTTTCGTTTTTATTTTAGACATTTTTTATTGTTATATGCATTTCAGTTTGTAAATAATTTATTTACAATGTGTAATCTATTATTAATATCATACTATGTTTTCATTTCAGAAATATTTCTCTAAAATTCACTCTGTTTTCATCTGATATCTTTCACATTTCAATATTTCTCTACAATTTTTAATATGCTATATAATTACTGATTTTTAATAAAGTTAATGAGAAAAAAATAAAAATAAAGCAAAATAAAGAAAACCTAGTTTAATGCTTATGGAGAAGAATGTCTTCCAAAATTATGACAATAATATAAATGACTGACATATTAAGATCTTTTGAAAAATATTAGATTCATTAAAAACAAATGCTTTTTTTGCATCACTGAGAATTGAAATCAGGACCTTGTGCTTGCCAGGCAAGCACTTATTCTACTGAGCTATTTCTATTAAATAAGAAAATGGCTTTAATTGAATCTTCCTTGTTGTAAGAATTAAATTAGCTTCTATAGAATAATATGGCAGATTTTAACTCAAGTATTGTTTAAGAAGATCTTAATAAATGAAATATATTATCAATTGTGCTCTGGAAAAATGTTTTATTTTATATGTTTAGCATCTTCTAGTAGAATTTCTTTCTTACTACAGATGCCTGTCAAGCCATCAGTTAATTCACTTAGATTTACAGAAATATTCATATGAATATTTTAAAAATATATAAACTAGATGAAATAATTTTGAGTGGATCAGATAGGCAAAATCACTAAACAGTTGTAGAAAATATTCTTTGAGGGAGAAAGGTTGGGTTTGATAATAAGCTCTGATTCTATTGATCACAGAACATTACTATTGCTTCAAAGCTACTCATTCTTAGTTCTTGAAAATCAGATGATTATCAAACTTCATCATGTTATCGCTACATTTTTATGCCATATATAAGTGTGACTTTTATTCGGATATCATAACAATAAATGTTAAAACTATATCTTCTTATTTCTTAAAACACTCAGCTGAGAGATACAACTATGAAGCTTATTCAGAAGAAATAGCAGTGACAGCCCTTACAGTATACAGAAAACAAAACTTTTTTGTGAGCTCAACAGACTAAATCGCCTGCGTAGGCAAAGCACAGGGACTAGGGTTGGATCTTGGGCCCCGCATGTAGTGCTGGCCCTGCCCTGGGGCTTGCTGAGACTGTGATTGAGACTGGCTGTGGTGGTGCATGCCTGTAATCCCAGCACTTGGGAGGCTAAAAACAGCGGGATCACTAGTGTCCAGTCTGTGCAGTGAGTCCCTGTAGATCCTTTCATGTAAATACATGAAATAGTAACTAAATTAAATATAAAAGCTTATAGTCAGAAAACATGAAAGAATAAAAATATGTCAATGCACTGTGTTGTAAACCCATACCAGGCCATTTTTAACAATAGGTGATGGTCAATTTCTCTCTCATTGGGACAAAATTCCTAACACTCACAATTTTAAAGCAGGAGTTTATGTGAAAAACTGATTCAGGAGATTCTGCCTAGGGTAGGCTGGCCCAGTGCTGAAGTACAGGTGCTTGGTCCCTGAATCCTGAGAAGCCGCTCAGGGAAGTTGCTCCAGAGAGGTAAGAGCTACTTATCAACTAGAGTGGCTATGGTCATGCTGGTGAGACCCATCCAGACACGCCCAAAAGTGTGCTTTGAATTTCTGAACTCTGAAGTTAATCAAACTAATATGGCTTAAATATTGTGTGATTAATGAAGGTGGACGAATCACTTAAGTGATTTATCACAAAGTATAAATTGGAGGTTTTAAATAATGAAGTTAGAAAAGTTCTCTATTTTACTTCTTAGATTTAGTCAATATCTTTACAGTAGTAGACAAGGCATTATTTTAATTTAGGTATGTAATTGCTAATATAGTTATAATCTATGACTTTCCTGATTTGCAGAGATAATTTAGCACTGACATTTCCAATTGCTTTCATTAAATATTTGGAACAAAATTGTCTAGCTACTTTTGATGTAAATATGTGAGAAACAAAACTTTCCAAACCACCCAAAATATATATTATGTTAAGCAATGTACATACAAATGCACATGTATTGTATGATAATTTCACAAGCAAAAAAAATGTAACTTTAAAATACTGAATTCATTCAATTAGGAGATGAAAAATTAGGTAAAGTATATTCCTGAGACAGTTTAGTGGAGTCTTAAAAATTTGAGTCTGGAACTATATTGTATAGCTTCCAATACATATTCAGACCCATGGTATTGACTGCAAACTATTAAAAAACAGCCTATTTCCTTTTTCTGTGAGAGTATCTCAGTATTATTTACTATTAAAATAAACATGAATCTGAGATCTTGATAATAAAATGAGCAGAAGTGACAGGACACATTGTCTCGAGGTGCTTTAAAGAGTTTGTCAGGAAAAAAATGTATGTAGATTTTGTGGAAATTCTATCAGCCTGTTTCTATGAGTGATTTGGGGAGAGGTTTCCCCATACCAAAGAAGCACCACTGAGTCAGGACTGCAATGGAATAGTGTAAAAACAAAAAAAAAAACCCTGAAAACTCATAATTTATATTACAGTAGCCACAAAAACTTAATGTACTTCACTAGTTGAATGAATTTGAGAAAAATTATATTCACAATGCCACAGTGTCCTCATATATAAACTGACCATAATTGGCTGTTTAAAGGGTTAAATTAGGTAAAATATGTTAAATATTTAAAGTGGCATTTACAATACATGCTTTGAAGTCTATGCCATTATCATCATCAATGCAGAATGTTTAATTGGTTAGAATGACCATACGTTCACCAATAAATACTACTGATTACTTGTTACACATGATCTAAAATATGAAAGATGTAAATTTTAAAAATGTTCTTGTGTATTAAAATATTAAATACATACTATTTATGAGACATAAGGTAAGAATTACAGAACATAGAATATGCAGACAGCGTTCCACCCTCTTAGGGCATGACACTTAATGAAGAAAACAGATAATCACCCTGTACTTATAATACAACAGAAGAAATTTTATAATTGGTGTAGGAAAAGATACAATGGAAACAATTAATGAAGCCACCTACGAAAATCTAGAGGAGTCTATAGAGTTTTAATATGAGACTTCAGTGATACGTGAGAGATACTAACATTTTTCTCTACTTGAGGAGGGTGGATTTGGGGCCAAGTAGAAAAAGAAAAAAGAAGGAAAAATGTGTGATGTGTCTAGAAGACAGAAAAAGACAAAATCTAACAGTAGGTGGAAAAATGACAGAATAGGAAGAAATAGGACCTGTGCAGAAAGAAGAGATGAAAAGAAGAACAAAGGCCAGATCAAGAAAAGACTTTTTGCTCAAACATTGAGGTTTAAAGGTCATGGCATATGGTATGAGTGTCAAAAAATAGCATTAGTGTATATACACATGTCTCTATGAGAATAGATTAGCAGAAGTCTAGTGGCTGTGATTAATCAGAGGAACTCTTAGGAGAACCTTGAAGTGATTTAGATGAGAGATGATGGCAAATGAGTGGGGATGACAGTAGAATGGAGTATAACTACAAAACAGGGAGCTTATTTCTGAGGTTAAAGATGAAAAGACACAAACACTAACTATAGATTAATAGGCTTATAAGGTCACAAGTAATATTCCAGTTCATAATTGAGTTGCTGATAGCTTTCAAAGTAGATGAAGAAGAGACATCCAGGACTTCTTGTTTGCAGCTTCACATACAGCTCAAAATGGAGAAAAGAGTAGCCACGCAGACACTGATGCTCAGAAGCGAAGACTACAGATGTCTTCCATATATTCCCATTAATTAATTTATTTATTCTGCATTTTTAGGGAGGTGTCTACAGGGTGTTCAGGGTTTCACTACAAGATAGGACTCATAGTACTCCTCCTGTTTACAGTCTCCCAAGAGCTGGGATTACAGGTATGTGCCACCATGCCCAGTCTTAATTGCTGCTCAGTGTATCCCCATGGGCAGGGCTGGCACAGCAGGTCTGGGGATCTAACCCTCAGCCCCTGCACTTGTTACAGGTTTATTAATCTGCCAATCTATTTGGCTGACTCTTATTTCCCTTTAAATACAAGGAAAAGGCCAGTCTGTTCTTGGTCAAGTCAAGCATGAGGGAAATTCAAGTTTAGAAAGTATAGCAACTGTGTGTGATGCTTATATGTTGGTCTACCTATTATCGGTATATTGAGTAACAGGAATTAGAATGAATATTCATTTTATTATTTTTTTATTTTATTTTTTAGCAGAACTGGGGATTGAACTCAGGGAACTCTAGCCATGTCCTCAGCCCTAGAATGAATATTTATTGGGATTTTTCATTAAGAAGAAAATCTGTGTTTTCTAGATGCCATTTTAGTGAAAACCTTGGTTGCATAAAATCTTTCAAAGAGTTCATCATCATTATAGATAGGTGGGAAACTCTTAGTAGAATCTAGTTTTAAAAGAAAGATTGATGTAATTGTTTTGAAGGTGTTTCGAAAAATAGACCTTAGTCAACTCAAATATACTTTTTAAAATCAATACTTTGAGCCCTTTAAGTTGTTTACTTATTTATAAATCTAACTTTTCCTAATTTATGTTAAGGAATTTTAACAATCTGAGTGATCAAGTAAAATTTGAAGAAGTGATAATTAAGTGAAGGTATTATTAATATATTGCATATTTCTAATTCTTTTTATAAGGATATATCTTTTCAAAACTAGAAATAAAATTTTGTCTTTTTTATTACCTGCTGTTTTAAAGTGTTCTCAAATCATTAAATATTCTCTGAAAATTTAAAATGCTGCTATTCATGTCAGTACTTAAACATTTATCCATTTTCCTGTTATTGGACATAATAAGGGTTTTAATTATTTCTCATTACAAAAATGTCAATAGATTTCTTTATATAGCATAAACATTATGAGTCCTCAGACATAGAATTATGTGGTTAAAATGTAGGGCTAGATTATATTTAGTTTATTTACTTATTTCTTAGTGTTACTGAAGGAAAGCTCATGTCAGAAACCAAGCTACATAGAACATATGTACTATCATCCTGTGATTATTTGAAGTACATACCACAGAATGCTATCATACATTTTCCTATACAGTTTCCTTTTAATATAGATGTAAAATATATTAATGTTTTCTGAAATAGTCTCATTAAATTTTCCACCATTCTCAGACATATGTGGAAACCTTGAAACAATAACTTTCTCTGCGTTTTTAGTATACTTTATTCTGCAAGACATTGAGGGACAGTGTCAATTATGACAAATAATGAAGCTCACAACTAATGAGATATTTAAAGCCAATTCATTTGTTTCTTTGATCTTATAAATGTATTGATGTTCACCAAGCCTGCCATGATAGGACATTAGAGCACTTTGGAGTCATTTCATAGCACACTTATATATGAATACGGCTGCTACTAATGTTTACAAGTCCATGTGCTACACAGCCTCCTGGTATTTTTCAGAGGCTAATGCTCATGCACAGTAGATATATTTATTATGCAAGCAATAATTTACTCACAGGAGCCATTATAGCTCTTAAGAGATTAATGTCTATGATCCTAGTTTTTCTACTTAATCTGTTTAGCTGGTGAGCCTTACTTCTTTCTTTGGAGTTCTACACATAAAGAAACCATTTCTCCATATTCTACTGGTAAAAATAGTTTTATACTTATAAGCTATAGATTTCAGAACATATATTTTGACATATAACTACACTTATTTCTAGAATTGCTAATGTTTGCCCTTTGACTTTGAGGTTGTTACCATATTCTTACTAACCCAAACTTGATAGTAGTCTAGACAATAGTGTTACATCTAAAATAGTCTATGTCTTGCAAAATATTTGGTCATCCTGCCATGGTGACTGTGAGGTATAAAATATTATTCCTAAATCCAATGCTTGCAACACAATTTACAAAGGCTTTCTCCTCAAGAAAAATTCTCACTTGCAATTCATGTTTAGTCTGTTTTTCCTATCTTATCCTTAACAGCTGGGTTATATCTGCTTCCAGGGAAATGTGTTATGTATGTTTAATACCAATACTAAAAGGAACGTTGAAAACTGAAAATAGCCTTGCACTGAAGTTTAAAACAATCTGCCAAAGAATTTTAAAATTGGTGATCATGACATTAATCATTAACTATTATAATGATTTCAGTTCCATTCTAAAGAAACCTAGAAAACATAATCAAAGATAATTAGTTTTGTTGAAAGTAAACCTTAGTCCCTAACATTATTTTTTTTTTATATCAGGAAGCCTCTGTTTTAGAGACAATTTACTTTAACAGATAGAGTGCATAATCTATAGCTTCTAAGGCCAGTTTGTGAAGAAGGATGCTGTTCTTGCTCTAACCTCGTAGATTTCACTCTTTTAACATCACAAATCACATACTCAGAAATACACATGCTTAGTCAGGAAAGTTGCTGTGTTATGAAAAGCCACACTATTTTTGCTCAAACTGGAAGGACAGTTGGCCAATGGCAGCATTACTCATGAATGCTTGTCAGGCCAGATGTATTGCTGTTCATCCTCTACCTATGAGGCAATGTCTCTGGGCACTGAGTCACAGGGGACGGTTGAGCAATTACAAACCTGCAGATGTTAGTAGGGAAGTTTTATTCACCCAGTTTGTTTGGGGGGAAAGATTGTTTTTCAATCTTTCCTCCTTTCACGTGTATTGGAATTTTTCTGAAATGGCCTTTTGTAATTTCAAAATCTCATGATTTTCACTAGAGTGAGCTTTATACATTCATAACCATCACAGAGATATTTGTTATGAGAGTTAATACTGACAAAAATAAAGTTGTGAGCCTTGAGTGGTGTAAGTGTAATGGATGACATTGCCCACAATTACTGCTCTAGCTCATGACCTCAATATTAAGCACAACTGTTAATGTGAAAATAGTTCTATCACCTCGCTTCAGGGTTAGCTATCCATGGTGGGTGAACAAGGTTTAATGACTCATCCTGGTTAAAGAACCCAACACGTTGGTGTCTTAGGCCTCCTGTGGTAAAGCTTCAGTGACTGTATAGTCATTGAACACAGCAGTGACTTTGTTATTTATTTACAAAAATTATTTAAAGGTAACTGTATTAAGTTTGTTCAGTTAAAGGTTTCTAAGCTGAACTCAATCATACAAACAATACTGCATTTTGTCAACAGGAAAGTACACACATGCGATTTATGTCAGTGGTATTCTTTTTTAAGAATATTCCTATTTATTCCACAGTGATTTTTCTACCAAAATATTATAGATTTATACCAATATACTCAAAATTCATTGTTCTTTTGAAATAAATATTTTAAAAATTACAATAAGGACTATATTTTACAAAAAGCAATAATTCTATAATAAGGTTATTTTATTTGCAAGATTGTCTTCCATTTCAAAGAGCAGTCATTCCTTTCTCTGAGCTCAAAGGAATATTACACAAGTAGCAGTAAAAGATACATGATTACATCAAATCCTAAGGATTTAGTACCAGACATCTTTTGTCTTATGGGGGTCTCTTTTATAATGCATGATACTAATTTTAAAAAACCAGTAATTTCAGTTTAGAGTATAGTGAACCTACAAGATATGACAGGAAATTTTTTAAATAATTGAACCTAAATCTAGCGAGTTATAAATGAAGATTTTTTTTTCACCAGAGAAGTTATTGGGCAGTGGCCCACTGATGTTATCATTCTAATTATTAGTGTGTCAAGTCAATCGGTTATCAAAATACATCATTACTATCTTTCAAAACATCTTGAATGGCTAAAATTGTGATTCCTAATACAAAAATAGCTTATATATTCACATGGCACCTATAATATAGGTGACTGAGATGCACCGATTAGAAAAACAAACATTAAAAAGCCACGCAAAAATATGCTTTTCTTTGGTAGAGGGCAATCTGAAAGCAATGAGCAACAAACAAATTATATTTGTATATGAGAATGAACTTTTTTATCTCATTTTTAAAAATATACAACTTCCAATATCGGACACTGCATCACCAACCATTTGACATTTGTCCAGTTAAAACTATTGACTCATGTTTTCATTGCCTCCCCCTCAAATTACTCCAGTGCCACAGCTGATCTGACTATATTTTCCATTTCTTATAAATAGCCACAAGAAAAGTATTAATTATCCTTGTACGATTTAATGCACCAACTGCCTTAACCTTTCAGGTTTTCTTAAACGCCAGCATAACAAGGCATATCCATGGCAGCAAATGTGATTTATGACAGGAATCTTTAATTTCTGTTTTTAAATATGTTACCCACCGATCTGCATACATTTAAATTCGCCTGCAACACTTTTCCCTGTCTTGAGGCTGTTGTTTAATATTCAAGGATGATTTTTGTCCACATACATTTTGGTCTATGTCACCTCAGATTAAATTATTACTGTTTGCAGCCTTTTCGGAGCAGGCCTGAGGCCCTTATTTACAAGAATCAATGAAACAGTAATGAAAATCCATTTTTCATACTATCAGCTCTGGCCTGCTTTTATTTAGTTAGCTGTGTCTAAGCAAGCAATTCATTTTCTGCAAATGTCATGTAGAGAAAAAAGGATGAGCCGTGAAAGGGTTAATCATGAAATAAGACCTAAGCTTTTCCTCATAGTAAAAAGCATCCGCAATGTTAAAATAAAAAAAGTCTTTCTTAATATATGCAAAGTAATGTATATTGACACATAAGCAAGGCTTTTCATGATGAATATTGAAATATATATGCAAAGCACAGGAAATGTGTAACATGTTATAGATCTTTCAGTGTACATTTAGAGGAAATGAACCATTTATATTCTACAATTTAGTGAATACCTACTGTTTATTGGTACAGAGCACATAGGAGTATATTTGTCTTAGTAATTTATTTAGGTAAATATATTTATTCTTCTAGGGGTTCTTATGCTTTTCTTGGTTCTATAGTACTAAACATAAATATTTAACAATGCATTGTCTCAAATGTTATTCATGTAATTTATCAGAGAAAACAGTGGAGTTGTAATAACTTTTAAGCCAGCACCTTCTCTTAAACCTGAGATTGATTTAGAATGCAGGAAACTGAGCTGGATTTTCTTCATGCTCTAAAAATTATTTACTAGCTCTCACCATGTTAAGCTGAACTCGTCCAGCCACCCAAAGGATAAAGTTTACCATCTTCTTTTTGAATCTACTTTCTTAAGCTAATATTTTGGCTATAAAGAAATCATTAGTGAGAGAAAAAAAAAGCATTTAATTATTATGAATATGTTTTCCTGTACTTGCTGACTTATCCACTTTCTTTAATACATACACACACACATATGTATGTATATATATATATATATATATATATATATATATATATATGTATGTATATAACTCTGAATGAGTAGTCCTCTTGGGAATTTCTTCTAAATTTTAATATATTTGGCTATAAGCATGTCAATTCAAATTATAGCTTAGATCTTATAAAAATGACTTGTCCATTTTTTAGTATTAGAAAAATAGAGAATAAGTAAATTTTTAGTCTTTATCTTTGTTAAAGACTTTCTTAGAAATAAAAGTTCAAAATTAAAATCCAAACTTTTCAATCTGTACAATCTTCTGGTACCCTTCACTTTTAAAACTTCATTTCATCCTATAGTGCTAGTGTTATGCATCAATGTCAAAGCTAACCGACCTGACTAGTTTAGTTAGCTTTTAAAAGCTGAGAGTGGGGCCAGGGAGATAGTTCAGTGAACCAAGTGCCTGCTTAGGCAAACACAGGGGCTGGGGTCCAATTCCTGGCACCACATGCAGTGCCAGCCTTTCTCCCCAGGCCACTGAGCCGGCCGTGGAGACTGGACGTGGGGGTACACTCCAGGAAACCCAGTGCTCAGAGGCTGAAGATCTCTGTGAGACCCTGCAACAACCAAATACATTAAAAAATAAAAATAATAAAAAAATAAAAGCTGAGAGTAATTTCTACAAAGTCAAAGCAGAAATTTCTGCAGCACAGTCATAAAATTGCCTTACCATTGAATATCATTAATTTGTACAATAAGATAAAGTGAACTGAGTGGTATGGAACAAGTGTTTGGTTTTTTGGTTTTTTGTTTTGTTTTGGTTTGGTTTGGTTTGTTTGTTTTGTTATTCACATCACTGTTCCTCTACCTTAGATCAAAAGTAACACTTCCTAAGACTTTAGGCAGTCGGTTTTATGAACTGAAATTTGTTAATGAGGAGTGTGAAGGTAAAGGGGGCTGCTCTCCATATAAGGGGGAGTGGTCTGAGTCTCTAGGAACCTGTCATTGGGCGATAAATCATGGAATCTTAAAGTTCTTAAGGGTTGTTTTTGTTTTTGTTTTTGTATTATAGGGAAGGTTCTACAGGGGATTCAGGGTCTTACTACTAGATCAGACTTGTAGTGATCCGCCTGCATACAGCCTCCTAAGAGCTGGGGTTACGGCTCTCACCACCACGCCCAGTCTCAATTGCTATCTCAGCTCACCCGGGGGGCAGGGCCAGCATAGCAGGCCAGGGGATGGAAACCTCGGCCTCTGTGCCTGCTTGCAGGCACTTTAATCTTGGCCAGCCTTGTTTTTTTTAATCCATGTAATATTGATAATTCTGGTAAACAGGCCACAGCATTGTAGTCAGAAAGATGTAATACACATACAGTTGTTTTAATTGGTCCTGGAATAGAAAAAGAGATATAAGTCTTACCTATATATTTTGTAAGTATTAGGAATCAGGATTATTTCTAATTTAGAGACAAAATGCAGGAAGGGAAGTAAGAAGATGTCTTTTCTTAAGTATCCCAAAAAGATATTGAGACAGTTCCAGAAATCAGAAGAGACAGGAGTATGGGGAATAAGTATCTTTATTATCTACCTTATTCTCTCTTAAAGTGTCAGGGCCCCTGATGTCAAGAACTTAAGTTAGTATGGTTAGCAGTGATTAAATATGATAATATACACTGGAGCTGCCTGGGAACTTGACAACTATGTTTCTGTAGAAAAATGTATTATTTGGGATAAGTGGTTGATCTACAAATTATTGTTTAACATATACCTATTTGCATATTCATAAATAATAAAATTTAGTTGTCACTCCACAAATGCATTTTAAAATAATATTGTTATCTATCTAACTGTAGGTTAAAGTCAAGCAGGAATAAGAAAACAAGAAATAGTGAATATATAGGAAAAGTGAAATTCTATGGTATATTAAAAACTTGACTGGGCAGAGAAATAGCTCAGTGGCTTAAGCTCCTGCCAGGAAAGTTCAAGGTCCTGAGTTTGATCTCTTGTACAGAAAAAAAAAAAAAAAAAAGATAAAAAACAAAACAAACAAAAACACTTGATGAACAATGTTTTTCAATGAATGCAGTTCTGCAAATCAGACTTTCTCCATATATTTTCTCAGCTACTGCTTGCATCTAGAAAAGTAACTAAATGTATCTTCCTTTGCATTGCCCATATCTCAGATTAACTCGAAATTAAGAAATATAATAAAGGCAAAAAAATTCTTAGTTATGAGAGGCCTAAAATGAATCTGTGGTTGATTGTCACTTAGAAAAACTGGACAGACACTGCAGTGAACATATTCAGTGCTCAACAGAGTGGGCAGAATGAAAGTGCTTGCATCATGGCTTTGTGTGAGTGCCCCTGTCACAGCACGGAAAGCTTCAAATTTGCACAATGAAAGTAGCTTTGTTTCTGAGAAAATGAGAGTAGGAATCAGTTCAGCATATTCAGATCCCATCAATGATTTATGACCATTTATGAAAAAAAGAAATATCAATTTCTAAATTTATATTTAATATTTACGAATATGTAAATTAGGCTGTCTCAGAAAAGTGTAGCAGATGTCCCTATCTTCTTGATGCTGATGGACTGACTAGGTATTACTTTAAAGAGATAGATTGGCAATAAGAATATGATATTCTACCCTATTTCATCTTATTCATTTGGAAGCATTAATTCTTTTACAGAAGATTATACATGCAATCCAATCTTGACAGCCTGGCTCTAAGTAATGGGATGTTCTATTTAAATGTGAGGACATATTGATCTTATTCTGAAATATCTATCTACTATCTATCAAAAGGATAAATTTTGAACATTTTCCATGGTAGGTCCTGTTCCAAAATTTTTGTGATTGAATATGTTGTAAAGAAAAAAAAATAGTAACTTTTTATTTCTTAATTTGGAGACATTTTAAGAAAAGAAAAGAACATTGAAGGAAGTTGTGATATTTCTCTACATAAGGTCTTTTTGCAGGAGGGTAGAATCCGTGATTCGAGGGAGTGTAAGGTAAAGGACTCCTCAGAGGCTCCGGGCCATACACCTTCACAAGATCCAAAACACTGCCACTTCCGACAATGTGCCATTTTACATGTGCTGTGATTGCATGCAAATGAACTGACCTAGGTAAATCAGTCTACCTCAGGACCTCAAATTTGTTTTCACTATTTCAAATTTGAGCTGCACAAATACTCACTTAATTAATTGCATTTGCTATTCTGAGTTAAAAGCTAGCAAACCTTTGTTTAGTAGGTGTTCAGTGAAATGCACATTTCGTATAGTAAGGAAGAATATGTGAAAAAAATAAAAGTTGACCATAACCTATTCCTGAAATAAAGAACAACTATTTTTGTGTGTGAATATAATGACAAAAAAGGATTAAAATATTGAATATTAATGTTTATGTATTTGCACATTATATATTACAATGTTTTATTTAGTGTAATTCTTATAGTATAGCTTTTATTATGTTTTATATATGAGTATGAGGTGAAATAGATAAAAATAAAACACTGTATTTAACTAATTGAAACTTTTTTTAAGCATATAAATAAATCAAATAAAATTTGGATTTTAATAATACAGTTTTTGAGAATATTTTCTGTTTGGGTTATGCTATATATTATATTAAGTTAAAATATAGTATATTAAGTTAAAATATAGTATAATGTATCAATTATATTAAATAAGATCCAAATAATATACTGAAAGGATTATATGGACTCTGAGCTATAATCTCATGATTCTGTGATATCTAATTTCTGATGGTATTTTCTTAGATATTCAACCAAAATCGCTAATAAGAAATTATGATTAAAGCATAAAAGTTAGAAATGCACCATTGGTGCTATAGAGACTATGTAAATAATATTGACCATTGTTTTAAAAAACATCAAATTAAAATGTAATTATTCTGACTGCAGCTGCTACAGGACTAGTGCCAACATGAAAATGGGTAAAAAGAAAATACTCAGAGGTGGCTTTTGTCTAGATATTCCCCCAAAGATTCATGTGATTGTTTTTTCTTTCTTTCTATATTTTACGCTAAAGTCTACAGGGTATTCAGGATCTCACTACTAGAGTGGACTCATAATGATTCTCCTGTTCACAGCCTCCCAAGAGCTGGGATTACAAACTCACATCACCATGCCCAGTCTCAATTGCTGTCTCAGCGCGCCCGGGGGCGGGGCCAAAACAGCAGATCCAGGGATCGATGGAAAGATTCATGTGATGTTAAGTGAAGTTTTTTAAAGGTGGCTGGATCTAGGTTTGTCATGCTGGGATTGAGTTTGAGATCTCAGGAAGAAGGGTTGTGATTACTAAATTGGTCCACTGATTTGACAAACTCCTGAGCATGGATAATGGGAAGGGCCAAGCTGAATGTAGGTGGCACCACCCAGAGCAGGTAGCCTGGACGGCTACGAAGGCTCGGAAAGCGTGCAGGCCGGCTGCTGCTTCTCCACTCCGTGCTGCTTGGCTGTTTGCTGCTCTGCATGAAGGGCTTCTCCTTTGCCAGCGGTGCTCCTCTCCGAGCCACCTCTACAAACTGGGAGCAGAAACAAACCTTTCTTCCTTTAAACTTTCAGTGTTGGGTATTTTGTCTCAGCAACAAAAATGTAACTAAAACACTCTCACAAATAAATGTGTATCCAATTAATATTTTCAGAAAGTCAAATTATTTTTCTGAGACATATGTTCCCTTATTTTTATAATATATTCCCTTTACGTATAAAATAAATTACCTCTTCTGGACAAAGCCTTGATATTATGCACATAATATATTTTTCTCAAGAGATATTGTCTGCTTGTTCCAAAAGAGTTGATTATTTTATGAATTAGTATTTAGCTAGAACTGAAAAGTCAAAGGCAACTAATTATTAAATAACATACATTTGGAACAATTTTTAAAATGAAGAGAAGATAGTCAATACTTATACCTACAAAATGATTATTTGTAGGTACATTTGGAATGCATTATTAAAATCAACTTGTATCACATATCTAATAGCTGGAGCTATTGGCTTGAATCCATTCAAAATGATACTGGGAAACCAGGCTGGGAGTCAATTTGCAGAATATTCCCTCTCACATAAGTGAGTGTTTCTGTGAAAAGACTGAAAGCTGCAGAATGTTCTTGGTGAATTGCTCTAAGTAATTAAAAGTTCAAAATAATTTCTGATCTCTTTCTCAGGACCCGCACACGTCAATCTGAAAATAATTAACCTGGATTAAATTTTACTAGCTAATGATTACAGATATTTTCTGAATGTATATTATGATAAAATATTCATAAATTGTGTTTTGAACATCATCATTTCTCTCCATTCTGAAAACATATTAAGCAGAAGGAAATTTGTTTCCTGTCTAGCCAGCATTGATTTATACCAAACTGCTTTCGAACCTGGGCTGTTTCTCTTTCCATTTACCTGTCTGTGTTTGTTGTTGGCTTTATGACTGTTTATCACTAAAATGTCAGGGATACACAGCATTCTTGGCTTATGGTGACTCCCATGGTGGTCCCCCCAGCACAAACATCATGTCATTTTAGCTCCCATTTCCTACTGAAGTCTTCTTTCATTTCGATAAATACAGAAAGACTGGAGAGACGCTTTATTGAACAATTGGAGAAGGTAGAGGGAATAATAATATTTCCAGTTTATTGTTAATGACTCAAAGATAAACAAAATATACATGCTCACCTCTCTGTTTTTCCTTAACAAAAGTACACTTGGCCACCTGACCACACTCCCACATTGAGAGTGAATAGCTGTTGCCTGTTTCCTAGCCTTTGAGGATGGCTTCATTGTTTATCTTTTTATTTTTTATTTTTCTGGGATATGAACTTTGTCCTTGTGTTATATTTTGCTCTTTGGTTTCTAGTTTAGTTCAGCCAGTTGGGTACATTGGAATGTGGAAGAAATGAAAGTTAGGAATATGTATTCCTAGAACTCCTGAATCAGTATGTCTCTAACTGATGATACTGATACTGTTAGGGGCCCTTCTTTCACTAACAACCTTAAGTTGTGCTCATCATTCCTCCGATTTGTCCCCTTAAAATATGGGTGGTAATACTTTATTGCTGTTGTCAGCCTTAAGTAAGTGTGCAATCAATGGTATTTTTTGTCCTTAGACACCATGCACCACTGTAAATATAATCACTTTTATTAAACCATCCTCATTTATAAGCCAGGTGCCTAGTTTTAGACTTTTAATAGTCTCCTGTTCTTAACTATATTTCTTTTGATCTCCTTATTGTCTATATAGAAAAGCACAATTTCTCAGTTCTCTTGAAAGAAGTGCTAACTTCTGATCTCAACGACAGTACAACAACAACAAAAACCTAGATACTACATGCCTGAGTGATAAATAGCGTGGTATAACTCTCATTGGTTTACTTCTGACTATTTATTTAGTCTAGAATATAGCCTTCTTTTGTTTCTTTAATTTAGACTTTCATGGGTAGCTTCCCAAACAACACATACCACCTCCCAAAAATAACTAATGGTCATTACAGTTGCAGAATAATAATTTGTATAAAAGAAGCTCAAAATTGCCTAATAGCAAGATATTGGCAAACATTTCTTCACAGATATATCAGTATGAACTATTTTCCAGAAGGATATCTTGCTCCTTTTCTTATTTGGTTCCTATTTAGCTCAAAGGGTCTACACTGCATGAGAAATGATTCTAATAACAATACTTTCCTAAACAAAATAATGGGCATCCTTGATGAAATGATTTCTCTTTCTTAGGCAAACATATGCAAACAATTGAATATTCAGATGCAAAAATGAATCTACATACAGATGTCATATTGTTCATAAAATTAACTCAAAACAGATTGCGGACCTCAATTCAACATATCAAACTCTAAATCTCTTTTTCAAGATCATCTTCATTTAAGGTAAAGATATTGCATAAGTTAGAAATTTCTTAGATACTCTGGTGTGGCCAGGATCTGTGATCAGTATTCAAACTATAAAATTTATACAGCTGGGCACAACAAATCAATCTAGATAATCTTGGTATGGTGGCAGTTTTTTGAGCAAAAACAGAGGCATACTACATAAAGTAGACTATTGCTAGGGTACGTGATATTATCATTGACAAATTCTGCTGTGTCAAAGACTTTATCAAGGAAGTGACATTGATTTGGGATACAGGTCAGTGGCTGAGGGTATGTGTAATGGCCGTTGCACATAAGTTGAATACTCAGCACCACAAAAAATGAGAGAGAGGAGAAATGAAAGAGAGAAAGGTAGGAAGAAATAGGGCGAGCTACAGTTCTAAAATACTTGTGAAAATCATATTTGATAAAATACTCTTTACCAGACTTTATAAACAACTTTTAGAAGTTATCAATAAGAAAACAAATAGCATAACTCAATTAAAATTAGGCCTTTTTGGGTAGCTACCTCACCAATGGACATACACTGATAGCAAATAAGCAAGTCAAATATGCTTATTATACGTGGAATTAGGGAATTTCAAGTTAAAATAATATTGATATATCACCACAATTATGAGAATGATTAGTATGTAATATCCTAATAATACCAAATATTAGTAAGGATGTAAAATAAGGGATCATCCTATTAATTGCTTGTGGGAATATAGAGTAGACAGGCAATTTGAAAAACCATTCATTAATTTCTTACAAAAACAAATAACATCCTTTTATCATATGGTCTATCAATCCAACACCTTGGTTTCTATGAATAAAACTTGAAAACATATCTATACAAAAATACACACATGGATAGCAATAGCAACTTCATTGGTAATTATCAAAACTTGAAAGCAGTCAAAATGTGCTTCAGTAGGTATATATTAACATAAGCTAGGATGCACCCAGACCTTGGAATACTACTCAGTACTAAAAAATAATTTAAAAATAAATTATGTAAAATAAATAAATAAAAAATAAGCTGTCAAACCACAAGACATGGAAAAAGTTCAAATTCATATTATTATTTTAGTATGCACTACAACTATATGATTCCAAATGTGTGACTTTCCCAGTAAAGACAAAATAAGGGAAAGGGGAAACAAAATCAGTGGTTGCTAAGAGTTGAGCAGGAGATTATATAATTAGTGAGAATTGATAATTTTTAGGATATACTGTTCTCTGAGTACTGTAATGGTAAATGTCAACAACCACACATTTGTTAAAACCCATTGAATATTCAAGAAAAAAGTGAATCCTTATATAAATCATAGAATTTGAACAATAATAAATCATTTGTCAATGTCAGCTCATTGATTATAAAATTTCTCTTAAGTGAAATAAATCAAGCCCACATGTACAAGTACTGTATTGTCTCCTTTGTGTGAGAACCTGAAAGAGAAAAATGGAATCTGAAGTGTACAAATAGATATTGGGAAAAGGGAATCAACTTATTTAAAAGAGTTTCTGAGTTGAGGAGGACAGGTGAGGGAGTGAAAGAAAGATATTTACCTACATAAGCAAGATGCTTTTGAGAGCCGTACTGTACATTTCTGCTAGTCTATGGAAAGAAGCAGTTAATGCCTTAATTTCTTTTGTTTCCTTTTTTCAATTGTTTGTACTTTTTTCTTCTTAATTTTGTGTGCATTTCTATCTTTTATTATTTCTTCCAATTATACATACCTATATCTGATAATATGGTTGGAAGACAACATTATATATTACAACAAATACTGTGGATTCAAATTACTTTGTTAAATGAAAATCCATATCACTTGAGATTTTTCTACTTTTAATTCTAATTTGTGCTCTCTTTACAAAAATAAATAAAATAAAATAGAAACAATTCTCTTGAAGGCAAGAAGAACATGAAAATCTTCAATATAATCTGTTAATTTTATGGTGAACTTTTCTAAAACTACCCCCAAAATAAATGTCTACTTTTACATATAAAGTATATTTGAAGGCATGATTTTCAATTCTATTTCTGTTCTTACACACATCAAAACATAAGTAGAAGGAAAATCTTCAGAGAAGTTATCTTCTATTTTCCAAACATTAATACTTTCCTTGACCCCATCACTCCCTCACCCAAGAGTTTGGCACTACAGATGTGTTACACCCATTAACTAAATTTACATAAATGTAAAATGATATCAAATAAATCATACTTGATCTAGTACTTCCTTGAGTTTAGTTTTCTTGTCTATAGGAAGTTGACAGTGCAACAATTGTTTTGCCATTGAAAGGCTATGGCAACAAGAGTTTATTATTTCTTTTTCCTTTTAAACCCTCATAGACTAATATGCAAATTACAGCTAAAAAACTCATAATTCCCCTAAATTTCAAATTTCTCAATATGTGAAAAAAACTGTTGTGCAAAATCAATTTATTCTTTAGATTCTATTAAGTACCATATGGAGGCTGTCTACATTCCAGTGATACCATCTTTCAAGTTATTAATTTGAAAGTATCGATGCACAGCTCTTTAAAAAAGTTTTGCCATGTTTTTTCTCATTGGGAAGGTTTTTTTTTTCTCAGCAACTTAGGATTTTATAATGTATTAAAATATGTTAGTGCATAGTTTTACTGCATTGTCAACTTGGTGAAGTACCAATGACTGTTGATATTTTTATTACCTATTGTTAGAAAACAAATTCTATTGATTCTATCCTCCCTTTTTCCATGCCTTAATCAGTTTTCCTATTTCAATCACTATCTATACCTCTCATGCTAAATTTAGTCTTTTAATTATAAATCTGTGTAGTATGTGCACGTGTGTGTGTGTGTGTGTGTGTGCATGATCGCACACATACAGAGAAGAATGCTAAACTATTCTAAGCCAGAAGAAAATTAATCCAACTATTTAATAAGATTTGTGGAGCCTTGGAAACTGAGTCTTGAGTGCACTCTTCTATCACAACTCCTGCTACCTGTGTGCTTTCTCTTATAAGCCTTATTTTCCAGACCACAGAATTTATCAACCTTAAGATTCCATGAGCTTCAGCCTCCCATGTTTTAAACATATATGCATTTTTGTGACTAGCTCAGCTGGCCCTAGGGGCATGGCTGTCACAGCATGTGGTGCCAGGGACCGAACTGCAGTCCCTGCGCTTACCTAAGCTTGCCTAAGCAAGTTCTTTAGACCACTGAGCCATCTCGCCAGCCCAACATATTTTTCTGTTTTGCTTAAAAATATCTCCACTTTCTCCTCCTTGATGTGTGCTCATCACCTAAGACCAAACTAGTGTTCTTTGATGTGTAAAGTCTTACCAACCCCAACATCCCTAATGAGAACTTGTAATGTCAATTCTCCTGGGTCTTTACACATGCTTATGAAATTTAAATCAGTCTATTCCAACAGACTAAAATTTCCTAGAAGAATTATTTACATATGCAAAGTAGAGTACACACCTGGTAAATGCTTTCTAGAAGAAGAAGGCATAAATGAATGGATCTTTGTCTTTCAAACTGGCTTAAAAAGGATAAGTGATTAGTTAACACAGCTAGGAAATTAATT
Organism: Ctenomys sociabilis; assembly: GCA_004027165.1. Classification (NCBI taxonomy): domain Eukaryota; kingdom Metazoa; phylum Chordata; class Mammalia; order Rodentia; family Ctenomyidae; genus Ctenomys; species Ctenomys sociabilis. The sequence continues at coordinate 27,632 of PVKA01013967.1, read as the reverse complement.
AGTAAGGCAGATGACATGGCTGTTATGTAAATCCACTATTCAGGCCAGGGAGACAGCTCAGCAGCATAAACACCTGACTTGCATGCATAAGGTCCTGAGTTCGATCCCTAGTACTACAAAAAAAAAAAAAATACATAAATTCACTATGCTTCCTAAACAATCACCTCAGGAACTAATTCAAAATGTAGATACCAACTCTCAGGCCAAACCCAGCAGCTCAGAGAATCTGCACCACACACTGGGAGATGAACTTTCATAAGGCTGCAGAAATGGCTTGCAGCAAGGAGGGTACTTACATAAGTCACACTGTCATGCTGACTGCAGAAACACAGAGGCCAGCACCTCAGGTCCTGGTTTTCCTGAGCCAAGGTTTCTAGAATTCCACACTTCAGGAAAGCACTTAGAGAGGAGAAGGGAGAGAATGGTGTAAAGAAAAGAAAAAAGTGTGAGAAAGAAGACAGGCCCAGCACATGTTCAGCGATGGGGTAGGGAGCGTGGCCAGTCACTGTTGGCAGGGAAGCCAGCAACACTGTCAGAAGAAATACTGATACCGAATAGTTGCTCCTATGTGTGACTAAAGAGGAATGTCTGCCATCTACTCAGGTTGAAGGAATTCTTGATACTTTCATAGCCATCACCATTTTGAAAGGCATGTGATATCATTAGACCAGAATACAAAATCATCATCAAGTCCACTGTACCTCCTGCTTTAACCTTTTCTAGTCACTGTTCATATTGATGCTCTGTATATTCAGAATAAATTGTATGTAGAAAGAAAGAATATTTCCAAGTACACATGTGCTCTCCAGGGCATGGCTTATGTTGGTTTATTTTATTTTGTCCCCAAAGACTTAATTATAAAGCACTGACTGATTTATTTGGGGGGGGACAAATTCCCAATCACAGTTTACTGATCTTTATTATGTTGTTATTAATTGCATATAAATTTGCTAGTGTCCAAATCAATAAATAGGTTTCTTTTCTTTCATCTGCTTTTCATCTACCTACTGTTACATTGCTCCTCCTTACTAGGTCTTGTAGTATGCCTGGTGCTTCGGGAAAGTCATTTATATGGAAAGACATTCTTTTACTCCCCATTAACCTACAATAGTGATCACTGTCTTGTTTGGCTGTTTTCCCAATTCTGGTTAAGTGAAAGACAACTTCTGGGAGTGAGCCAAGACTTCACAACTGAATAGCAGGGCTACAGGATCAATTCCTGATCTCCAGGTTGTGTTGTTGGATCCTCCCTTTCAGTCCTATGTCATTAATAAGTTTGAAAGCTGGTTTCTCATAAGCATTAAAATCCTCAGAGGTACCTTCTCTTTTCCCCATGAGTACTACGTTCTCACAGAATTTATCTCCTTTTCTGCTTAGGGGCTCACTAGCTACATTGCACTGGGATGAAAGGTACAGTGTCAAGGAAGGAGAGGGCTGTCTCTGAAGACCGGAATGTTTTTGTCATTGCTCCTGCTTATGGTGGTTCCTGCTACTGACATCTGTTCAGAGATTGAGTACCAGAGATGAATGCATGCTTCTTAGGTGCATCAAGCTAATCTATTTTATTATTTGTTCACATATAGTACTCGCATAAAACAGATTGCATTATGGGGAACCTTGGATAGTCTCATTACTGTTTGCAGAAATAATTGATGGGAATTTAAGGGTACAAGAACAGTACATCTGGCACACGAGAGGTAAGCAGAACATATCTGCTTGCATAGGCAGTGAAAGAGAAACCAGAAGAAAGAGATAAGAAGAAAGAGTAGGAATGTATGCTAAGGTAGCTCTGTCTATTTCGTTTATCTACTGAAGAAACAGTGCATTAGAATTTCACCAGTGTATACAAAGCCTAATGTGAGACCTTTGGGAAAGATGCTTCAGAGGCACTAAAAGATTATTTCTGACATTGAAAATGCCTGGTCTCTTGTCCTTGCCTTTCAGACTCTCGGCGTTAAAAGGCGTCGCCTCTAGAAGGACTAGCTGCAGTGATATGCTTATAGCTCCATTTGCAGACTTTCTTATAGGTTCATAAATGGGAACTAGAAGGAGGAGGGAAAGGAATAAAATTTAATAACTGAATAAAAATGTAAATAAAGATTTGCCTAAAATTACTTGTCCAAGAAATAATTCTCCCTCCCCCTTAAGCTAATACTTTGATAAGCTCAGTACAGTGATCCTGATTTGGAGCGTGACCTTTGAAAATGCTCTCCAGCTTGATTAAAGATGTATTAAATTTGTTTAAATAAACCTCGTTGTAATGGCACATCATTTGTAAGAAGCTATTAGGGGGCTGGAAACTCGGCTGCTGTATTTGCATGAAAATGTGCCCTGCTCCAATTGAGGACCTCTCCTGAATTAACCGCAAAGGAAACTGACACTTTCATAATTTTTTCTGACAAAAAAAAAGAAAGAAACAGAAAAAGGAAAACTTTATGCAAAGCTCCATAAAAGAAAGGAGAACTGCATGTCATGTTGACAACAGAGCCGTAACCGAGGATAGGCTCCTGGGCCCATCAGCAATCTTGATGTTCTCTAAGTATTTGGTTAAATTCAATCAATAATATTTATCTGCCAATTACTTTGCTCCTCAAATGGCTTCATTTCTGATTCGGTGTCAGAGCACAATAATTGTTTGAAAGTAACCAGATCCACATGGATGTACAAGTGAGCAGCATGATCATCTGTCTTAAGAGCGCACGACTGGAATTCTCTCCCTAGCTTCAATTTTGGTGTGGTCTGTGGGCTTGGGGAGAAACAAAAGGACCCAAATGCCTGCACCTACCACTCCCAAATGAAGTGCATAGTTGCCAGATGGACCGTAATTTCTGCCAATGGCTCCCAAATGAGCTTCCACTCTGATGAAAAAGGGTCTCTCCTCTAAATCAAATAGTAAATTAAAACCTTTCACATCTTCTTGTAAGAGTCAAGGCTCTGGGCCACTGCCAATCTGCAGGAACCCCACCCTTGATATGGTCACCGTTCCCCCTCTGCCTTCTCCCTGATCTATCCTTCTTTTATAACTGATAAAAATTGCCAGTTTTTTCTGTTCCCTGAAAATTACCCTTATCTATCCAGCATGTTCAGCCTTTTCACGGAAATGCATAAAGGCCAATTTTCTGTTACACATATGCAGGTGATTACAAAATGCAGGGTGGCTTCCTGGGTACACAGACAGCCACTCTGTTCCACACATTGTGCTAAGAGTTCTCTTTTTTTTTTTTTGATTCTTAAAATAGCCTGAAGATTGGATTTTTGTTTTTAATTTTAGGGACAGTCTACAGGGTGTTCAGAGTCTCACTACTAGATCAGACTTGTAATGATTCTCCCGTTTACTGCCTCCCAAGTTCTAGGATTACATGTGTGCACCACCATGCTCAGTCTCAATCGCCCTCTCAGCACACTCCAAGGGTGTGGGTGGGGGCGGAGCCAATACAGCGGGCCTGGGGATCGAACCCATGGACCCACAGACCCACGGACCCACGGACCCTGCACCTACTTGCAGGCTCTTTAATCCATTGAGCTATTTGGCCAGCCCGAATAATATTGATACAATTGTAAGTTTACGGACCAACAACTGGTACGGGCTTGACATCGTCAGCAAGCAGTGGGAGCTGCATCTTCAGTTATGTGTGTTTGCCTGTAATATGCAATCCCATTTCACTATACTAACTTTGATTTCAGTTTCCCATGTGCATATAGATAGTTGGCATAGAAAGACAACCTTTACATAGTGGTTAGAGAGGAAGAATGACTTATTAAAAATCATGAAGAACACATTTATTTTAATTTTTTCTTAATCCTTTATTTCTTTGTTATAGGATCTTGCTACTCAGCTCTGATTCTTAATAAACCTCCTGTGTCAGCCTCCCCAGCTCTGGGGAGCTCCACCACTCCCAGTTTTGGTGGCTAGCATGGTGCCCTGGGATTCCAGGCTGGCACGGCATACAGTACCACAGATCAAACCCAGGTACTTGTGTTTGCTAGGCAGGCCCTCAGACTGCCTAACTGTCTACCTGGCCCTTATTATTTTAAAAACATTTTTTTAAAATGTTTTAAGTAGCACTAGATCATGTGCTTTCAACATTGTAACATTGTTTTCTAAAATAAACAGTGCAATTTGAGAATAAAGGTGCTATTCAAACTGTTTCGTTTTTCAACACCACTCCTAGGAAATAGGTTTTTCAGCTATCTAAATTTTCATTAAGCCAATTCCAAGAAATTTAGACTAATGGAATGTATAGTACACCAGTGAAGAGTTTTCTTATGTGATTACTTTGAAGTTGACAAGAGATATTAATATAGTATTAGTATAAAATAAAAAGGGAAGGGAAGAAGGTCTCTCAGGAAGACTCGCCAGGAGATGAGGAATGCCAGCTAACGTTCTGGTTCTATGAGAGCAGTTCCTGCTTTTCAGGTATTTAATTTTATTTTGCTTTTATTTTTCATCTGAGTGTTTGTACATGGGCCCTCTCTCTAGTTTAGTCTGTTCCTGAACTCACTATGTACTCCAGGCTTGCCCAAGGCTCCTAGTGGTCCTCCTGCCTCAAGCATACTTGGTTTCTTACCCAGTTTTAATGATTACATTCCAATCAGTTTCAATATGAAATATTCAATTGATAATAATCATAATATATTTGATATAGAAAATGTAGGACATTTTCAAGTCATTCATATATATGGACTCTGAGAATAAGGAAAAGAGAATTAATAGTTGTCACTAGTTAGCAAATATCACAGTTTTTAAGTAGATTTGTGGTCTGCAGCTTCTTGTATTTTTTTTTGTAGTATAGTACTCATTCTTGGCTAAAGTTCTGAATTAGTTATTTTCAAAACCAAGATAAACTCCACAAAAATTGCTATCTCAAGATGGTAAATTGTATTCTTTGCAAGAAAATTTTTAAAATTTAAAACTGTATTATACTAAGCCACTCTGCCACATTGCTATTAACTCCCTCCTAATCCCTTTGCTTTTCTATTTTAAAGACAGAAAACATTTAAATAATTATAAAATTGCTTCAAAACATGCTAATAGGACATTAATAATAATTAGTGCACTATATACTATAATCTACATGCAGTTGCTCTAAATGCAAGATACAGATATGATACCTGGATTAAACAGCACTAGCATGGCCTTTATTTTCAGTGAACTAAGAGAAACTAGCTGTATCACTATTTTAACAATTATATCTATATCTATCTATCTATCTAGACAGAGAGGTATAGATATAATCACCTTTTTCCCTTCTTTCCTTTTCTCTTTCCTTATCACAGTGTCTCTGTCTCTCTGCGTCTCTGTCTCTGTTTCTGTCTCCCTCTTTCTCTCAGTAAGGAAGAAGAAAAATAGAAATATAATGAAGTTTCAAATCAGGCTGATGGGACAGTAATAATAATTAATATATTGCACATTGTTATCTTCATAGTAGTTACTCAGAATGAAACACATAGACATGAGATAATGTTCAGACCCTATTAGCTCACATCTTTCATTTTGGTGAACTAAGAGAAACTAGCTGTGTAGCTGTCTCAGCTATTTTAGGCATATATATATATATATATATATATATATATATATATATATATAATATGCATTATACATACATATATATATGTATGTATATATACATACATATATATATATGTATGTATGTATGTATTCCCCTTTTCTCTTCCTTTCTTTCTCCTTTAGTTTCTCTTTTATTTTAAACAGTTTCTTCACAATCCACAGTATCTATTGTACAAATAAGACTTTGGGTCTTACTTACTTGTTCTGGTTCTTGCACCAGTGAGACAGCGTGAGGTGCCCCACTCGTGGGTCTGATTTAGTCCACTTGTAAGTATAGTCTCAAGTTGCATCCAATTACCTATCAAAGTCTTGAATTTATTCTTCTTTGTGGCTGAATAAAAGAATATATATTTAATTTATTCTCCATATGTGGTATAGAAAAAGGCATACAATAACAAAAGCACTGAAAATTCAGAAAGTAGTAAAATTATCATTTCTAAACCATGCTCCTAATAAGTGTGTGTTAAGTTTATTCATTTCAAATCCGCAGTTTCTGCCTTTCACGGTCCTCCTTTGCACTCTCAAGCTTTATTCCTGCCCTGCTTTAAAACTGTGTCAGAAGCAGCATCTCCCAAGGTGAAGTGGAAGCACTGTGTCCCCAAGGTAGGTAAGGCCCATGTAAGAGGATCTTCTCTTTGTGCATGATCTGTGTATATTATTTTTTGTTTTGTTTTACTATCAACTAGGTATGAAAGATATCTCTCCCCAAAACTTTTGCAGAATTTATACTAATGTTCCTGCTTTCTACTGCTTTTTTCTTCCGCATTTCCTTTTAGGTTTAATTTACCATTCCCAGCTGAGATACTTGAGCAGATAGAATCAGCCCAGCTCCAGGCTAATTGGTTCATCATGCACTTTATGATAATTTTCATTCTGGATTTTGATTAGGTCAGTATGAGGACTGCTTTGGTCAAAGCTTGTAATGATCTGCCTATTAACTCTGAAATAGGGTCTTTGACTGTACTCATCTTATTAGATATCTCAGCTGCCTGTAACTCTGCTAACTATGAAATATCACTGAACAGTCTTAATGTCTTCTCTTGGAGTCTAATATTCGCTATGTTAGTTTTAGTCCTCTTTGACTTAATTTCTTACCTTCATTGGAAGTTCTAAATGTTGCAGACATGGAGATAACATTTTGGCTCCTCACAAGAGTCATCTGTAGGAGCAGTTCTTTATATATTTCTGGTGTGGAGAATTATGTCACTATTTTCTGAATCAGCTAGATATATTTTCTTTTTTTTTTTTTTTCCTTTTTTTTGTCTTTTTGAGACAGGGTCTCATTATACAGTTCAGGCTGGCCTTAAGCTCACTTTGTAGCTCAAGTTGGTCTCAAACTCACAACAGTCCTCCTGCCTCAGTCTCCCAAGTGCTGGGATTACAGGCATGCACCACCACATTTTCATTTACATATCCATCATGTACTAAATTAACTAACCTCGGTTTAATCACTTACTCTCTTTCTACCCATATTCCTTTGATGTGGGCTCGAAAACTAGTTTATATGGCACATTTGTAATGCCAAACATTGTGTGGCACATACAGGAAAGTTTTGCTTAATTCTGTAATCACCACTTTTATTTTAGGGTAGGTTGAGACTTTGTGCATCTGGAACATAGATTTGGAAAAAGCATAACATGGAAAAGAACAGGAAATGTTCAAAATTCAGAGAACAATAAATTTGTCCCGGTTTCTTGATTTTTAAGTCACTATATTTATGGAATTGTAAGTAACTGATCCTATTCTTTATTTCATTTTTATGTTGACATTCTATTAAATTTGGTTAATTCCATTTAGTACTTCATTAATAGCTATATCAATGAAACAACATAAGTTGCAGGTGATATTTTCTTTGTTTATGTTTCATTGATCCACTTTCCTTTATAATTTGTTTATTAGTAATTATAAATTAATTTTGGATTTTCCATTTTATAGTCTATGTCCAGCCATTGCTGGTACTCTCAGTGCTTGTTATCTCCATTTTTAATATTCAATTATTATAGCCACTTGAAAACTTGTTTTTATATTCTAACATAATCAAATTGTTTCCTCTTTGTCTTCTATAATTCAAATTTCAAACAAAAGTGGTTGCTACTAATAAGTGAATAATTACTAAGAAAGCTGCTTTTATAAGATGGAACTGAAAGTTTTGAGGTAATGATTTTTCCAAAATGAATGTTTCCAGCAGAAAAAGGTTTTGTGTTATTGTTTGTCTTTTACATACGAACATTGCATATGTATACATGGGTGTGTGTGATTGAATAGTGAGTCACATTTTAAATTATATTATGTTTAATCTTCTACTGTATATAATTTTCGTTTCTCTGCACTCCATTTGAAAAAAAGAATGATTTTTAGCTGCAAATTGTTACAAATAAGAGTTAGTGCATTTAGCATGCATTTAATGTTTTGAATAAAGAAACAAATGCCCAATTACAGTTACTGAGACTTATTAACTATCATGAGCCATAGTTCTATATGTTTACTTCTGATATAGGTTGAAAGTGGAAAACAACCTAAAAACTGCTATCAAGTTAACAAGAGAATCTGAGAGGTAAGTTGTATAAACTGAACATTTTCTCTTTCAGGGACTATTTACTATTTACAGAAGCATAACTGGGCTTGCCCAATTTTGTGAATGTAGCAGATTAACAGATTACAGTAGCTTTCCAACACAGAGAGCACAGTTCTCCTCTAAATTGTGCAGAGCCGTATATTAGTGTCTTTTTGAAAAGAAATTTGTGTAACTATATTTTTTTGTGATTTTATTTTTAAACCACTCATTTATAGCATTTTCCGATGCGATGAGATTCTGAGGATACGTAGCACAGGTGCGAATAGCGGCAGGAGTACTCCTAGGCACTATCGGGAGATGCTTCAGAGCTGTGAGGAGGGCCATGGCTTGTTCTGAGGAAATTCTTACAGGTGGGGCCAGTGGAAGACAGGCTTAGAATCATGATTGACTTCTGATGCTTGGAGTTGATCTACTCTACTGGGCTGGCCAACTAACCTTATCCACCTAAGACATTAGTCAGCTACAAATGCATTCGCTTAACAGTGTGGGGTCCTTTGTCTTCTTGGGATGGGAATGCATAATGCTCATGATTTCTTCCAGGAAGGGGTCTATTATTAGAATAACCAAGAAAGCAACTCCAATCTCATCCTTGCACTATGTATCTCTAGTGGAAATCTGTCCACTGAACTCCTAGTTCAGCGTATACCTAGTTACCATTTCCTCCTGAAATTTGTGGAGACAATTCCTACTGCAGGTTTTTAATCCCGGTCACTTTTGCTTTAGACTTCTGCTCTCTCTGTATTTTCCTTTTTTGAACTGTGCTACTAAATCCAAACCCAAATCTGAATTTCTTGCTGAATTTTTCCCACAACCTTAGAATTAATCTGTATTAACTCTAATCATTAAGAACAGGATCGCGCTTAGTATGCTTTTGAAACCCTCTCTGCCCTCATCTGCCTTGTGCCCAAGCTCTATAACTGAGCCCATCAGTATGCAATAGTTGCTTTTGCCTGCCCTGCAATGCTCCTCCTTCGCACAACGTCCTTTTACTGTTTGTTGAGGTCCTGTTCATTTCTGGTTTTCAGGTCTTACCAGGTTAACATTTCATATTTCTGGGTATTGTTTTCAGGATAAATTGAACAACATGGTCTGATAACTGTGCTCCTTTTGTTCTATGGTAAGCAACGATCTTAAGCAAATCCAGAAGGGTATGGATTGCTGAAGGCAAACCAGACGCAAGGTTCTAGCTTGCTACCGAATGGAGGACTGGGGATGTGTGGGGGGAGCCGACCTCCAACCCTCCCACCGGTCTGAGTAGAAGCAGCAGCACAGAGGCCAGAGACTGAAAGGAACGTCCGTGAAGTAATGCTTAATGTTTCCAGTTAAGTCTTTCCGGATTTCTTATGATTAAGACTATTCCTATGTAAAATGCTCTTCACTGAAATAAGAGGCTGCTTTTGCTTTCCTTAGTTTAACTCCATTCACTGATCCTAAGGCAAGGATGCCTTGTCAGGCTCCAGACTGGGACAACTGAAAGGTAAAAATCATATATGACATTGAAAGCTGTTAAATAAAACTCTTAAATTTATCAAATATGCGTTGCTAAAGGCAAAAATTTAAATCATGATAAATATTACTTTAAGTGAAAATAAGTAAAATATTGAAAATCATTTTGGGGGCCGGGGAGATGGCTCAGTGTAATAAACACTTACCTGGCAAGCGTAAGGGCCTGAGTTTAATTCCCAGTTCCAAAAAAAAGAAAAAATTCCTTTTAATTATTATTGCCAATCTCTGTTTGCTGGTGGCCTAGTAAAGTTTATATAGTTAATAAGACAGGCATGAGATTAATAAGTTATCATTTAGTCATGTAATATTACTTTAATCATTTATTATTTTCATATACTTTTATAGTAATAATTTTCATATAATATTTTCTACAGAATTGGTGCTGTAAAAGATAAAATAGGGGCTGGGAGGATAGCTCAGTTGAATAAGCACTTGCCAGGCAAGCTCAAGGGCCTGAGTTCAATCCCCGGCTCTGCTAAAAAAAAAAAAAAAAAAAAAAAAAAGATAAAATAATTCTTAAAATATATATGCAAAAAAGGAAAGTTTCATATTCAGCTTTCAAAAAATTGTGAGCACTCAAACACTCTACTAAAAGTAAACCAAAGAATTCAGAACTATTGAATACTTTGAAATATTAAATAAAATGATGTTTAAGATTTAAATTAAACGTTATTAATTTTTTAAATTTTTTTATTTATTTATTTGGTACAGGGTCTTACAACAGGGTTTGGATGCATCGTGATCCTCCTGTCTCAGCCTCTCCAGTGTTGGGATTACAAGCATGTGCCACCACAACCAATTTCAGTGGCTGGCATGGCCTACAGAATTGGGTTTCAAACCTGGGTCCTTGTGCTTGCCTGGCAGGCACTTAGATCACCAAGCTACCTCCCCAGCCACATATTAAATCTTATTAAGCACTATTATTACAAATAAAGCCATCTCAGTTTTTAATTCTGTAGTTATTCTAACTACAATATAAAGTAAGACTAAAAACTTCACCATGTTGCCTATGGACTTATGTATAAGAAAGTAAAACATGAAACTTTTCATATTCAAAAATTTCCTCACAATTACACACAATGTATTACTATTGTAAAGTCTCTTAATCACTGGTTTTGAAAAGCTGCTTTATTGTTGTTTTTATGTTTTCCTCTTTAAAATAAAAATATGATTTATACAATGAAGGCCAAAACAAATTTCTTCAATCGTTGAGATGTAACTACTGTAAAAACTATGCTAATTCATGGGTCTTTGGAACTATTAGAGCAAAAATAGAAGAAAATAGGAATTTGATGATACATCCTACATTGTTTATTTTATTTTATTTTCTATTAATTTTATTGAGAAACAAATAGCAATGAGACAGTTTCAAAACAGGCTAGTAGGAGAGTTACAATAATTAATACATTGCATATTGTTGTCTTCCTTGAGTTATTCATAGTACAAGATACAGAGATGATATCCTGCCTAAACACTATTAATGCAAGTCTTTCTTCTCATTGAATTAAGAGAAAGTAGTTATGTATCTATCTTGTTTTGTATATATACATATGTATATATGTATATATTGTGATATATATATATATATATATATATATATATATATATATCATGACAAAATGTTCCTTTATTTATATTCCCCTTTTTTGTTTAGTTTTGTCAGAGAAGGGAATTCCACTGCCATTTAAATATTATAGGTGCATAAATTCAGGAAAATAATCCAATATAGTCTAGTAGCCCATAATAGTAGTGGGTTATCCGTGGAGCTGGCAATGTCAGAAGTTATTGACTTGAGCCTTTCACAGCTTAGCCTATTATTATGGCTTCACTTTTCATACCTCATTTTTATAATTTTCTGCTGGATGGTTAAAACCAAGATAAAGCAAGAACTATTTTGTTATGCCAGATTATTTGCATGCAGTCTTCCTAATGAGAAGGTTTGACAAGCTGATGGCTGTCTCTCTCCTAGTGCGATACTTTCGCTGTCTGCACACTGTGCCCTCGCGTGTCAGCAGGAACACACCTGTGCCATCTTCCTGGCACCTGATGCTATTACCTTGATTTTAAGGACAGGAGATGTGAAAGAGCATTTTCATGAAGCCATGTTAGTGCCATCCACAAAGTGAATCCTCAGCATTATAGATTTCATCGAACCACTACTGAAGACCTGAGCTCCTAAGTGGCAAAGGTATTCATCAGTAATTTAATACAATCGGATGTGTTTCTAGTTTGTGATTGCAGTCCCCATTGCGGAGCTTCTCAGTGCTGCGTATAAGAATGTCACTCAGTTTTGTCTCAGTAAACTGAGCTCTTCACAAGAGAACACGTTCTAGCTGTATTGTGTACTGGAAAAGTTCTTAGATGGTATTAAAACCTAAATCCATGGCCTGAACTGTTTGTGTTTCTTTCTTTTTATTTTTTGCTTTTTTGTGGAACTCAGGCCCTTGCACTTGCCAGAGAAGCACTTATTCCACTGAGCCATCTTTGCAGCCTCTGTCTGTGTTTCTTAGGATCATTTCTTACCATTCCCAGACCCTGCACTCACTCCCTTATTTTACTTTTTTTCCATAATGCCTCTTCTTATAAATGGTAGAGGAAGAAATTGAAGAAAAGTCTCTACCCAGAACCACCGTCTTCAACCACTAGTTTTTACTCACTTGCTGGTTCCACTATTACGTATCTGTTGGTTTGTTTTCCTTCCCAAGACTCTTTAGTGATCCCTGTCTGTGAAGGGAAGTATGCATACACATTTCACAGCATGGCACCACTGCTCAAACCTCACCTTAAATGTTTTCCAGGATGAATTACTGCCTCTTTTTAATGTTAATTCACATTTACTCCTTCATGATTACTCCCCTATTACAAAATACATGGTCCTGTGTCACTGAGCAGTTGCTTTTGTTATAAATCCATTTTTATTAAAAATAATACCTATAATTGAAAGATGCTCTGGATATATTGAGTCACAATGTTTCTGCTTCTCTTCTACAATTAATGTGGTGAACCATCCAGCTAGAACACCGTGTCCATGTAATGCATCACAGGGCCATTTCTCTCCTCCACCGGGGACACCTTCTCCTTGTTCTGTGTCTGTATGTGCTTAGGGTGGACACCTGGTGGAAGGTCTGTTCACAGGCTGCCAGATGGGTGCTCGGGAGCACACCGCCCCCTCGTAAAAACTGGCTTGCTACTGAGGGAAGTACCTTATGTCCTCTAATCCAAAGCCATTCTGCATGTTTTCCTTACCAGAATTTAAAGAACATACTCTGTTCTCATCAAAATGCGAGAAGTTTAATTGCAAAATAAAATGTGTCACAATAGCAAAGACAGAAAAGTGGAGAGCTTCCTTCTTTCATTATCAATTGGCATGTCTTATTTTCATTGACTCTGTACATAATTTTCCTAATAAGATTAATATATATATATATATATATATATGTTTTTTTCCATGTCATGATCTTGATCATTTACTAAGAAATGTCAAAGAAATATTTCTTCCACTACATCTAGACATGGCAGTTGAATAAATATTCATCGTTACCTCTCAGACATGTAAATTCTCTTTAATTCTAGATGAAAATGAGGAAAGTTTTTTACTCTCATTCATCACTGGCATTTCCCTATAGGAGGCACAGATACAAAATCAGATGGGACCTTTCAAAGACTTCAGTTGCAGTGATGTACCTTTCCTAGAGTTCACCCACTAGTTCATTAAAAATAAAACAAACAGAACTGGAGCCCCAGCTAAGAGCCAGCCACTTGTCACTGGTTAAGCAAACAATAGTCAGGTGAACTCTGACATCCAGGAGAATTGAAACTCCTTGTTAAAATGGAAATATTACTTATTTATTTATTTATTTTATGCATTCAGCACAGGATCTACAGGGGCTCACTCCACCAATCGGACTTGTAGTGATCCTTCCTGTTTTTCAGCCTCCCAAATGCTGGGATTAAAAGCACATGCCACCAGGCCGAGTCTAGAAATATTATTTAAATAAGTTAGCACATCAAGTGACTTAGCCAAAAATGGTTTGTCAGATTATTAGTCAGTTTCTACATAAGAGAAGGGCCTGATAGAATGGAAATTTTATTGGTAAATTTGTTGGGAAAATAATAGGGATCAACATATCTGTACATGGAATAATCCCTAAATGGAACTTTTAGAAGACAAACTTGTAGATCACTTTGGTTAGAGATTCTGTAAAGAGAAAATTAAACTCAGATGTTTAAAGGCACAGTTGTTTCAATTTCTATTTTATCCTATGATGAAGCCATACAGCCAAATTTAAAAACATACTGGAAAAAATGTCTCCCTCCGTGGAGACAGAGCTGGACAAAACGAGTTGTGGCCACTTCCTTCGTGTGGACAAGTGCATAGGCTACATAGTTTTCATATGTAAAGCATGGCTTCCTAACTCTTCATATTGTGAAAATATATGAACAACAGAAAATGATGCTTTGTGAGAAACTAATAAAATGAGAAAGAATCCAAATGCAACAATCCACATGGGCTGCACTAGATTCACATTCTTTGCCACTCTTCAGAAATGAGGACAATGGCCCATTCTTCGACATGCCAGCATTCCTCATGTGGCATGCAATTTTTTTTTTCAACTATAGAACACTTCAAGAATTTCATGTCAGGGGCCATGCTAAACGTCTATGTATTGTTCCAATTTTAGTACATGTGCAGCCGAGGCCAGTGCTGCAAAACTCTTGCAATACATTTGCTAAGAAGCTCTCAATCAGAGTAAGAACAAAATAAAACATCAACTCACAGAAAGGAAGGTAAATCCCAAAGTGAATGTATTCTTTCTCACTTTACACATTTATGTAAGAAGCACCTGGTGCTTTCATTATTACAATGGTTATTTTGATTTAAAGACAAGTAAAGAATGTGTCATTGGGGCCAGGGAGATGGCTCAGTCTTCTGTGGCAAGTGCAAGGGCCTGGGTTCAATTCCCAGTTCCGCCAAAAAAAAAAATAAAAAAATAAAAAGAGTGTGTCATTAAGAGGAACCTGGCCAAGCTTTCCCAGTTTCCTCTAAGAGTGTACAGCTGTGTTTGGAGAACCTGGACTGTGCCGTTTGACTGTTCCACATAACTATTGCACAAGAACAGATCTTTTAAATATAAATTCAATGCATATTGAGGAACTAAGCACACTTAATTGAAAGTGCTACCAGTTGTCTATTCTAATGTAATGAGCTACAAGCTAAACTGAAAAGTATCAGTCGATTGTCTCTCCTTTACTATGAAGACTTCAAATAACTCAGAGAAAGAGAAGTAGAAAGAAAGAAAGAAATCGTTGAACAATATCATAGTTGTAAGTTTTGCTACCTTAACAGAGTCTTGCATTTCACTTCAGCTGCCCGTCTTGCTGATGTACACAGCACTGATACGAAACCTTACTCACTTTCCCGGGGACCACCCACTAGGCATCCCCTCCTGTCCCTCTCTTGGACAAAAGTTTTCTTTCCCTCAATAGATATATTCTGCTCATAAAAAAAATGAAACTGAGCCCACTCTTCTTCATTTCACATGATATTCTTCAGCTTGTTTCAGATTTTGTCTTAAATTGTTTGCTTAAGTGTTACAGCATTGATTTTCTTAACTTTATGATTGATTACCTTGAGGTTTTATGATGAGATGAAAGTAAAGCTGCTGCTATCAAAACTAAGTAACAATTTTTAGGATGACATTGATTAATTATTGGCTCTATTTGTTGCATTGCATATGGTCATTGTCTCTTAACTACTGTGACCACAGAGTACCTTAATGAATTATGGACACTTAATTATCTTAAGTGAGACTATTATTTTGAAATTATCAGTCACATGCCCCAAATTGTGACATATGCATTCACTTGGAGTCTGTGGATGTCTCAGGCTTGGTTGAAATATTCATCAATGTCACCAATGTTAATGTGTTGTACTTCCTCCAATTGTGGTGGCTATGAAGAATATCTGAGAAAAAAATGATATCTGAGAAAAATTTTAGCAATTATTTCACATATATGATTCATATTTGGATGTGAGTGTAGAATGGAAATACTATAGACCAAATACATTCTTGATTGTATGGATCTTAAATCAACAAAATAAACCATAAGCTTAAAACAGGAGAAGTCTAAAGGCTTTGGAAGAATAGGAAAACTGTGTAAGTACAGTAAGCACCAGCTCCTTAAAGGTCTCTAAAGAATATGTGGCCTTGAGGCAGAAGGAGATAAGATGAACTCTCTTCTATATCATTCATTTTCTCTCTGTGTGTGAGTGTGTGTGTGTGTGTGTGAGTGTGTGTGTGTGTGAGTGTGTGTGTGTGTGTGTGTGTGTGTGTGTTTTACTAAGGAATTAGAATTTTATAATTTTATTATTTATTTTGATGCAGGATCATGCTAAGTAGCTAAATTTTCCAAGCTGGACTTGATTCGTGCTCTTCCTATAGGCCTCAGCTTCCTAGACTGCTAAGATGATAGGCATGTGCCACCATGCCAGGCGTTCAGTAGAGTGTCCAAAATTTATGAAGGTTATGGTCTTAGACCACCTGAAAATTATAGAAAAGCTGAAACATTCAGATATAGTCATAAAATGTGTATAAACGTCCATTTTTATAGTTGAAATCCTGCATAAGCTATGTCTCTCACCATTACACAATTTAATTTAATAAAATATTGTATTAATAAATCCTTAGAAGATACAGGGATTTTTGGCAGCCTCTGTGGAATCTCAGGGTTTTAAGAACAAATCTGACAGCAGCACAGAACGCTAGGAAGAGCAACCTGGATGATACGAAGCCCCTGGTGCACCTGGAGGGATGGGCAGCAGCCAATCAGCACAAAGAACTAAATGACACTTTCAGGTTGGCCACCTGCAAACCTCCCACCAAAAAAACTCGACAGTTTATTTGCAGTTTCTTTAAATTGATGGTTTCTGTGAATAATTTTTAGTTTGATTCTGAGAAAAATCTGGGAATATCTGTCTGAGGTTGCTAAATCAAAAGTGTGACTTCAGAGGGGTATACTGTGTGTCTTAAAATATGACTATAGTCATCTTAGTTGGGACAAGGGGGTATCTTTGCTTACACTATCACAGAAAAGTAATAAACTATGATTTAAAACGCAGAATATATTCTTTATAATTGTGTCAGGATCAAGATTAGTGCTGAAAAGAATCTTCATTCTGAGAATTCTCTTGATTTTCAGACATGCTCTTTTAATTAAGTGACCATATGAGTTTTTTGCGTGTGAAGGGCAAAGAGAGGAAGGTGAAACAATTTTTCCATTGTCTATCTTTACAAGGGCACTAACCCATCGTATGGTCTCTCCCTCATGGTGCCATCTGATTACCTTCCAAAGTCCCCAATCTATTCACTATTATTAAGATTTCAACATATGAACAATAGGAACTTGATGGTAGTTATAGAATCAGTCAGTTATAACAAGGGAGGACACAATTTTCTATTTAATAATTCTGAAGATTGCCTATGCATTATCGCTTGCATGTAGATGTGCACACAGAGCCTTGTGCAATCCTAAGTGAGGATTTCCAGAGATGGCTGGATGCAGTGTGTGATACCGGCATGACTCCCCTGTGCAATGCTAGGATTAAGGATGCTCAGATTAAGGGTGTGAATGCTATCTGTCTTAAGGGTGAGTAGCCTCAGTATAATATAAGGGACAGAAAGAGACTCTCCTCACTAGTTGCTAGTGACTTCTTGCTGGTTAATTGTTGCTTACTGCTTGGATGGTTTTGCTATATGAAATGTTTCTCATCTGTGATAAGAAACATTTACCCTTTACCATACCCCTACCTTGGAGCAGGCTGATTATAAACTGGAACCTATACAAACTGTGAGGTAAAAAAGCCTTTCCCCATTAACATTGAGTGCTGGGTATTTTGTGTCAGAAACAAGAAAAGTAACTAAGACAATACTTGAGTCAGGGGAGGCTGCGATCCAAAAATCTCTTCTTGCCTTTTCACCAGGTTCCTTTCCATGTTACAGGATCAGCGACCTGATGGGGTGTGCCAGCAGAGCTAGAGCTCCAGATGTGGGAGCTCCTAGCTGGTCTGAACTTTAAGCACAGAGTTTTTGTAAAGTGAACTAAATTCAGGAATTATTTTATGTACTGCTAAACAATAGAAAAATGCATATAAATGTGATTAGAATATAGTTAGTACTAAATAATTTAATTGTAATGAATCTGATCAAGAAACACTCTGTACACCTGAAAGATCATATTGAAAAAAAAAAAAAACTAGCTTGTGTTTCCTTAAAGTGTAAGATAAAGCAAATTCTACATTCGAATTTTCTCATTAGTCCCTTGAATTCTATAACATTATGTTACTTATAATAAAAATGTTAGCCAAGAACAAAACTTCTTTTAAGTTTTTATCTTATATTCATGGCATATATTCAGATAGACTAGTAGGTCTATAATTATGAAGAGAAACTAAAATGTTATGCCAATATAAATATAATACAGTCTTCTAAGGTACTGAATTTTTCTTGAGATCTCTAACATTGTTATTATTAGTATATTCTAAGTTTCTAATCTTCTCAAGTCAGATATTTTCCCCTCCCTCTCTCTCTGGTAAAAATTTCCTTTAATATTTAATGTTAGAATTAAAACAGAGCACATTCAAACTGGATGTGATAGCAGGTCTGAATATTAGGATTCTGGGAGCCTGAGGCATGAGTTTTCAAGTTCAAGACCAATTTGGAAACTGTGATTAACAAGATCTTGTATTAAAATATAAATATATACATACACACATACATACATACATTTAGAAATTCAAAATACCCTGAGCAGGACAAATTTTCCATTTTTGTATTTGCAAAGACATGAATCTATGTGTTCACATCTGCACTTTTGTTTAAGACAAAGATAATAGCTCCAGATCATACAGTATTTCACCAGATTTATCTCTTGCCTTATTAATGACTATTCCCAGAAGAAAATTTCATGAATAGCTATCAATGAGTCATCTTCAATTACTCCATGGACCAAAGTAACTGATTTTAGGACTGATTCCTACCTAGGAAAAAGATGGAGTATAGAAACAGTTCTGTTATTATTTGAATCATTAAGGTTCACCTACAAACTTAATAAAACAGATGCTATAGTTAGGTGCCACTCTAAGGGGACCTTGCAGAGTTCTTTTGCAAGGTGTGTATCTTCTATTTTCATTTTTCCCTTCATCTGGATTTCTTCTTCTATGGCCCTTACTTACAAGTTCTTCCTAAAGGTAAGGCCACCCCCTTAAGATTCTCAAATCAGCAATGGATAACTGAAACAGAAGGGTGGAAATGTTGTCTAAGCATGGAGGGAGGTGTGTCATCTCCCTTTTCAAATGTAATTTCAAACATAATTTAGCTGAGACTGTAATTAGCTGACAAAAGAGTTTTTAGATTTTTGACACAAGGTGTAATGACACCTAGGCAGTATGACCTGTCCTGTGGTGTTTTACATCATGTCATGATGCTATCACAAAACACAGGGAAATGTCATTGGATGATCTACTACATCGTCTTCCACCAGAGGCTCACGGAGAATGTAAATAGCTGCCAATCAAGTTGAATTAGCGTAACTGCTGCCAGAGAGCTGCAAGAAGCCACAGTAGTATATTCAAGTGGTCCTTACTCGTAAATACAGGAGGACAGAGGATACAGAATCAAAATCAAATGTGACAGAGAAAATCTGAGCTAAGTGTTTGGGGTTACAGTCTACCTTCCATTTGACTTAGAAGAGATTTGAGTAGTTTGGGTAGTGCTGTGTCTATAGGCTTGTAGCACAAATTCATTTGGAATGACTCACAGAAAATCAAAACACACACAGGGTGATGAGGTGATAATTCTAAGAAACTTTATTTCCAAGCAATAATCAACAATGCACTAAGATTTACTATTATTCACTTGTTTAATGCTCTTTACCTGTATCTTATTGAGGAGTTTACAGTAGGTGTGCTCCTCCCCCTATACTGTGCCGGCTGGATGATAGTTGAGCTGGAGAGTCTCACAAATCCACATCTCTAATAATAACTGTGTTTGACTCCTTTTATTGCACAACTTCGCGAGGTGCTATACACATTGCATCAATATGAAAAATACAAAAGAGAGTTACACTTATTTTATCTAAATCATAAAGTGAGAACTTCCTAGAGTAAGCCATTATAATTATGAAAATAATTACTCCTCTGTAAGCATATAAATAGAACACATACGCATCTTTAGAATGACTTGTTTAAGGTAGTGCTACTATAAGTCTGTATGCTTGTATAGGGGAAGAAGAAGGAAAAGGAAACTGTTAATGGAAACAAAATTAAAATCTAGATTAGTTGACTTAAATATTTTTATGTTATCTCATTTAAATATTTAAGCTTTTCTTTCCCAGAGCAAACAATTGACTTTTAAAACTACTATTGCTTACATAAAATTGTCCACCATGTGAACATAAATGCAACATTTTCATAAGCTCTTTGTTTTTCTTTTGCTTTTATTGGTACTCATATAAGCCATTTTAACTTAGCAATAAGTATGTTAAATAGGAAACCGTATGAATACTATGACCTTATGGGTGTAAGAGTGCTTTGACTACCACTAAACAAAACTCCTTTGCTGAAAATATCAAAATAAAGGTAAAAAAACAAATCATAATCTACTTGTGTTTTTAACTTTTTAGGTTTTTATCATAGGTAACTCCAAATCCAGATCTACCAAACAATCCTATTCCCCACAAACCTAAATAGAGCCAGGAACATTCGGCTCAATATTTTTTGTTATCATTCCAACAGTACTATCTGGGGAAAAGAATATTTCCAAGAAAGTATGCTCAGTTCTGGAAATGCTAATGGATTGGCAACATTCCTCCAAGTCTTTCTAGCTTGAGGGAAGGAAAGAGGGCAGTGTGCAGCAAGCTACTGAGTCTGAAGTGCACACGTTGCCTAAATTCTCCACATTGCTTGCCTCCTCTTCCCTGGTGCTTGGCTTTCCGGTGAAACAAGTCTCTAGTCTTGAGAATTAGAAATGGTGTGGCTGTTTTAAGTAGTAATAGGGATGTGCTGTTACCTGTTGGGTACTTAAACCCACACACATGCTCACCCCAAGTCAAGCATTTGCTTTCCAACAAGAGGAAGTAGATTCAGATGTAGGTTTCTTTACGGGCAGCAGCATGCTGAGAGGCAAATGAATGGCCACTGTGGGGAATGTATTTCTCCTGCTGAAAAAGCAAAGGCTAATAATAATTGAAGTTGATTTGCAAAATGTACAGCTCTACAATAATCATATGATACCTAGTAATTTTGAAATTGAGGTTAAAAAAAAGGAAGCACTTCAGAAGCCGGATTTATGAAAATTAAGAAGTTGCTTAAAATATTTGAGGGTGTGCTTAGAAAAATCAAATGCCATATGTTTTATTTGCTTCTGAAGAGCGTTCATGTTTTCTCTTGGAACAAATTGCACATGCAGGTGTTTCACACAGGGTTTATAAGCTATCAAGAGGCACCAGAATGTTTGGGGTAGGGGTAGGAGGTGTTAATTTGGAGAAAGTGGTGTGCAGTGGGGGTGGGATAGAGAGGGTAGCTGATAGGCAAAATGAAGTTTCTGAGCCACATTTGCAAACTGGATACTGGGTACGAGTTGTGGTTGCTAGAATTTTCCACCTTAGTTTAAACCTAGCCTTATTTAGGCAGGCAGAGAAGGATGCTGTCTCTGAACTTCTTTGCTATGGGTTTCTGATGTAAGAGAAAATAACACAAATAATAGGCTTCACATTCATTGTTTGCCTTTTTTATATCTATTTCTGCCTCTTATAAGGAAGCTATACATACAGCATGGCTAACACTGTCCTCCTAGGTAGCAGTGGAAGTACCTATCACCCGGATAGTTGATGAGAAAGGTGAGACCCACACGAGTTGTTCCTCATATTGGCGGGTAGTGCTAGAGAATGCTGTGGATGTTAGATAGGTGAAGTAGGAAAATCATACTCTTCTTGGAAAAATATCTCTTATTTTGTGAGCAAATATAGAAGTATTGAAGACAGTGGGGCAGGGAGGTATTTGCCTTGTAATCTCAGCACTAGGGAAGCTGAAGTAGGAAGATCACTTGTTAATAGCAAAAGATCTTTAAATCCTAAAGCAATCATATTTTTAAACAGTTACTTTTGTTAGATAATAAACTATGCCAAAACCAGTAGGATAAATGTTCAACATGAAAATATTTCTCTCTTCTCAATGTTCAATAATAAGCATTCCTACCTTTGCAGAGAAGCACTTGAGAATGTTATTCATGGTAAAGATAATTTGATTCACTTCCTGTTCCTTTTTGGTAGACTGCTGTAATTCTAAGTGTTCAATGAGTTAAAAAGCATTAAGGAAAACTGCTTGAATTCATGTTATTAATGCTGTTTGAACTTGTACAAATGTAAACATCTCTAATGTGTTTTGTTTTTGTTCTGATTGTGAGTGTGTGCAGGGAGAGATAGCAGGTTAAACCACATTGCTTCGTTACTGGTAAATTCCCAAACTGGATGGCTCAGTAGCACAAGCCAGCCCAATCTGTACTGATTTTACAGACATAAGGGCTGCTGATAAATATGGCATATATAACACAATAATGAAATGAGAGATTTTTAAACAGTAATTTTATCACTTTCTCTGTATAATTTCTTATCTTGCTTTCTTCCAATGTTTTACTTACTCCCATGGAAATACATAGTTTTATTAACCTTTCTTGGAGTTGTGACTTTCTGCATAAGATTTTTAAACATATTCGAACAGATAAAGGAGCTAATTGCTTTTTCCTGGACAATATGGCAATGTTAAATACTAACAAAGTAAAGAAATGGAAAAGACAGAGATACATTTTCTTGTAAGAACTTTTAAAGATAATTGACCTAAGCTCATAATTGGTTGCTAGTTTATTAATTGTATTTATTTAGTATTGATTGGGAGATAGGAGTTGGGCTTCAGAAATAATTCCTTTTTTTTTTAAATGGGCTTTTTACATAAACAATAGGCAGGAAATTACTTGTTAGTACTCTATTGTACTGGTATTTGCCTAGCCAGATTCTTTTCTGCTTGTTAAAATTGTTAAAACGCATTAAAATTTGGGAATAATCATATTTTTACTTTCTCCTTTTGCTTTTACTGGTAATTACTTTCCAGCTGCTGATTAACTATACAAATGAAGTTTACAAATAAAAGACATATGGAAAATGTTGTCCTAAATAGCATACTAGGTGCATTATTTTATTTTTTGTTTTGGGGGATTCTTTCCTTTTTCTTTTCGTTAGTCCCTCTTTGACGTACTTAGCGATTTTGTCCTCGGTGTTGCTGCAAATGCATGGCCCGTCCCGAGTTCCCCACCACTTGCTCTGCTCCCTCTGACATGGCTTGATCCCCTTCCTGTGTGCAAACACCCACCTCTCTGTTCCTTACTAACTTTTATCTTGTTCTTTAGTTTTTTCCTGGCATGTTACTTTTTAACTTTAGAATATAGTTTGGGGTTAATTTTCCCTCATTCTCCAGGTAGCATTCACAGAGAATCGATGGTTGTTAGAGAACCAGAACCGAAGGCATTCATCTCTTGAAAACGAATGTCATTTTTAAACTGAGTTTAAGCGGGAAGCACAGAAACCAGCCCAACACGGGCCAAGTTTAGCTGACTCAGTATAACAGCACTGAGCTGTGATGGTGTTGGGGGTAATGACATCATCACTGTCTTGGGACTAATCTTCCAGAATGCAGGTGGCAGGGCTGGACTGATGTCAGCAGAAAACAGCCAATACATACAAACCAACTTTTTCCCCGGTCTGCAAACTGCTTTTCCCGTCCGTTCGAACACTACAGTAAGGATCTCTGTTAGGTCATTTCAAAGTAAGGTCTAAAATGTATAGTAACCTCAAACCAAAACTCACATGTGGCTGTTCCAAGTATGGTTTAGATCCAGAATGATCCCCCAAATTCTCCTGTACAAGGGGTAGGGTTTCAGAAAGGCAGTCGGATGCTGCAGGGGTGATGTACTCAGCCACTGGTGGGTTCCGCAGCTGTGTGTGCTGTCTGAACACGGGATTTGCAGGAGAAGCAGGTCACAAGGGGGTGACCTGGTAGAACAGTTTCCTTTGCAGGTTTTCCATTCTCTCTCTGTTTTGTAGTCACCTTGAGGTGAGCGGATTTTTTCTTTGGCAGGCATTTCCAAAATTTCCTTTCAACCTTAGAGGCAGCTGACCATGGAGGGTAACCAAGAGAAAAATAAACTCCTCCTCCTTGAAGATGGAGGCATTGGGTATTGTGTTCAGAAACAAAGTGACTAAGGAATTATGGGAAAGCCTAATAAACAACTTATGTTTATCCCTATTATGCTTCTGGCATTGGTTCATCTTTCCTATGGACTGCACAGCATCTAAATTGTATAAGCTGATAAGTTATGAGAAAATTATATAAAGAAAATTTCTCAGAATAATGTCCTAACTATGCAACTTAACCCCATTTGATAAATATAAGGACACACAGCCTCGAATGTAGGGATTCTACATACTTTCTGATGCTTTTTTAAACACACATCCAAAAACAAGCCACTAATGATAAAGACTGTCTTCAAGTTTTCCTGCAGGCAGTGTGTAGTGTGGGCTGGTAATCCTGACTCCTGTGAAGGCGGAGGCACAATGAACGTTGGAGCTCAGGAGGTAGGGCCCTCTTCTGCAATATGGCAGGAGCCTGACTCAAAGTAAGGAGTGGGAAGAAGAGGGGAGGGAAGGGCACAAAAGAGAGGCTTGGAGGGAAGAAGAAGAGAAGGAAGTAGAAGGAGTGGAGGTGACTGTGGGGGGACAGGAAAAAGGAGAAGACAGAGATCCAGCCTAGACTGCCATTTCCAAGCCTTCATATGGTATAAGACTTAAATATATGACATAATGGTCACTAAATATGCTAAAAAGTTTGACCAGACTTATCACGTATCCAAATGGTAGTAATTTGTTGCTCTCAGCACCCGGTTCATTGATCTCTGCATTTCCATGTGTTTCAAATATCTATGGATCCCTGTTACATAATTACAAAACACCTTTAAAAGCAAAATGAATAAATTTCATAATGTATTAATACTCATGGTTGGTTATTTACCAGTTGCTTTTGAGTTTACGAGATGTTACTATTATTCACTATGAACATACAGATGGATAGTCCCTTCCTTCGTATATCTATATTCAGATAAACTTTATTCAGACAGCTGTACCTTTTGCAGAAAGGATGATACTATGTTTATCAAAAGATACAAGAAATTCTCCTTAAGAAATTAGTTTTTTTCTGAGTAAGTAAGTAATCAAAGGCAGAAGGAAGTTGACCATTATTTGAAATTCTTGAAATTTCTCTCTCATAGTCATTTATTACTGACACCTTTACCATGCAAAGTCCTACAAGCAGAAGTTCTTCCATTTACGTGGCCTTAAGAAAGCCTTGAAGTGACAGATGGCTTGGTTAATTACAAAATTAAGCTCAGTGTTATTGAGACATGATTTCCGTGAATAATATTTTCCAGACAGAGTTTAATAAGCAGCTTGTGGTTGAATAGCCTTTTGCCCAAAAAAGGGAACCAGGTCACAGTGACTACCTTCTCTCCTCAGAGAGCATGAGGGGAGAGGATGTTAAGTTGACACCCCAGGAGCTCAGTTCCAGTAACCTTATCAGAGTCTAACAGAGTGACCCCTCCCTAACCATTACGAAAGAAGCACTGTTGAAATAGCACCTGGCATTTCAGCCTGAACTCCCCTAACCTTTGCTGATTCACTGACCACACTGAAGGGAAAGTACACTGGCCGCCTCGTGGGCTTTCTGGGTGAGCCTTGCTGGTAACGTGGATTCCTCTGATAAATCTCAGGTCTTGCCACTCACAGTGTGCTTACAATGCTTTTCTGAAGTACAGTGTAGCCAGTCCACCTGCAGAAACTAAAATTAGAAATTTGAATATTTGTAGAAGGAATGCCTTGTAATTATAGACACTTTTTGGTTATTTCTTTGTTATTGAAAAATAATCAGAAAATGAGTTCTGGTGTGACTAGATGTCTGGTCTTAGGTAACCAGATTTTGTGTAGGTAATTTAGGAATGCTGGGCTTGACAATCCTCAACAAAGGCAAACTTGAATGAGGTACTGAATGATTTGGTGCTTAGGCCACTGGTTTTCATAATTTTAGCTTTACAGATAAAATTTGATCTTAGTAGAACCAATGCTATTTCCTTCAACCTATAATTAACTTGAAAATATATAACATACAATGAACTAAAATAATTTATTTTTGCTTAATCTCATGCTTCTGTCTAGAAAATAGCTTTCTATCTATCTATCATCTATCTATGTATCTATGTATCTATCTATCTATCTATCTATCTATCTATCTATCTATCTATCTATCTATCTATCTGTCTGTCTATCTATCTATCTAATGATATTTTGGGTTATTGTGGAACCATCCTGGTTTCTAGAGTTTTCTTGATCTTCCTGAAGCAAACAAACATTTATATTGTTACTCCCTTTAATAAATTGAACACTATTTTTATAAAATAAATTAGAACTATAGAAATTACTGAAATAGATGTTTATTCACTCCCCCACAGAAAATATTCACATAGTTATCCTATTTGTTTTTCAAAGAGCCTGAGATATTTTTAATTTTAAAAGAAAAAGTAAATAACAATAAAATAGAGTTTCAAAACAGGGCAGTAGGGTAGTAAGAATAATCATGTTGCTCATTGTTATATTCACAGTAGTTTTTCAGAGTACAGGACATAGGCACGAAACATTGTCCAGAAAATTACTGGCACAAAACCCCACAGCCCCTTCAGCATGTATTAATGATTGATTTCTTGATGGTGGGCGTTCTTTCTGGGGCAAGATGGAATCTCAGTGTTGTTTTATTTTGCATTTCTCCATTGAGCAACGATGTTGAATACTTTTTCATATATTCATTTGTCTTTTGCATTTCTTCATCTGAGAAGTGTATATTCATCTCAGGTATCCATTTTTGGATTGGATATTTGAATTTTGGGAGTCCTGATTTTTAAAAAGAAATTCTATATGTTTTAGATAGAAGTCCTTTGTCTTAAGGACAATCAGCTAAAGTTTTTTCCTAATCTGTAGATATTCTTTTTACTCTGTTGGTGATTTCTTCTCATGTGAAAAAACTTTTTTAAAAGATGTTATCCAAGTTGTTGATTATTTGAAGTTCTACCTGCGGAATTTGATTTTTGTTCAAGAACTGTCTACAAGTTCATTTGTCTTCAAGATTTCTACCTACTTTTGCCTGTAGTAAATTTAGTACTTCTGTTTTAATATTTAGATTTTTGATTCATTTCAACTTTAGTTTAGTGCATGGTGGTAGCTATAGATCTAGTTTTAGTTTTTGGCATGTGGAAAGCTAGTTTTACCAGAAATATTTAATAAAGGCGATATCTTCCTTCAATGGGTCCTTTGTCAAGACAAGATTGATGAGTGTGCTTGAAGTTCTACTGATCCTCAGGTGTAGTTTGTTTTTATTTTGCCAGTGCCATGCTGATTTACTTAGAATAGCTTTGTAGTATAAGTTCAGTTCATGGTTTGTGGTGCTTCCTGACTTGCTACTGTTGTCCAGAATTGCTTTTTTTAGTCTAGGTCTCTTCTGTTTCCAAATGAATTTTAGGAGTATTTTTTCTAGGTCTGAGGGTATGCTAATGGTAGTTTGATTGAGATTGAATTAAATCTGTGCAGAGATTTTGAGAGTAAAGCCATTTTCAGTAAATGTTGGTTTTTCTTATCCCTGAGGAAGAGGAATCTCTATTTTCTATATCCTTCTTGATCTTTTT
The DNA here is from genome assembly GCA_004027165.1 of Ctenomys sociabilis. Lineage (NCBI taxonomy): Eukaryota > Metazoa > Chordata > Mammalia > Rodentia > Ctenomyidae > Ctenomys > Ctenomys sociabilis. Next base: position 154 of record PVKA01013967.1, on the reverse strand, counting down.
CAGAGTACTGCAGTTTTTTTTTTCTTTCTTTTTTTTTTTTTTTTTTTTTTTTTTTTTTTTTTTTTTTTTTTTTTTTTTTTTTTTTTTTTTTTTTTTTTTTTTTTTTTTTTTTTTTTTTTTTTTTTTTTTTTTTTTTTTTTTTTTTTTTTTTTTT
>PVKA01013966.1:0-53649 GCA_004027165.1 Ctenomys sociabilis | reverse complement strand
GAGTTTAAGGCCAGCCTGAACCGCATAGTGAAACCCTGTCTCAAAAAAAAAAAAAAAAAAAAAAAAAAAAAAAATATCTGAGGAGTCGATTGGGGTCCTCCCTGAGGTGGCGGGAAAGGTGAAAGGAAAGTGCACCCTGGGCTGGGCTGAAGAAGAAGGGGGGCGGTGGTCTGGGGGAAGATAAGCTGTAGTTTAAGGGCTTCAGCCATATTAGATGACTGCCACAATAATTCAGCAATTCAAACTGGGGCCAGAGCCTATCACCTATCAATTAGGATCCAGGCCCTCAGCTGTGGCCTTTAGCGTGTGGACAGATTTCCTGCACTCTTGTATATGATTTTTTGATTATAAAATAATCTTTTTAAAATATATTTAGTTGTGGACCAAGGAGATGGCTAAGTAGAATAAGCGCTTCCCTGACAAGTGCAAGGGCCTGACTTCAATCCTTGGTTTGACCAAAAAAAAAACAAAACAGGGTTATGTTGGTCTCCTCGGTTGGGGATGGGGGTAGGGGCTTCCTGTTTGAATAGAGTGGTGGGTCTGTTGGGATTTTTTTCTCAAGTTGGGCAGGGTCCAATGTAGGGACCTAAGAATAATAAAAATAAAAGATACCAGGAAAAAAAGCCTCCCAGACTTCTAAGATTGTCACATGACTCTAGAAGCAGTGAAACCAGAAGCTAATGGGATCAGCATCTTCAATGTGCTAAAAGGCACAGATTTAATTGAAGTGCCCCCAAAACCTTGGGCAGCAAGATGGCAGTAAGGACCCCCTACAGAGTAGGGATGGCAGTAAGGCGTGGATCGGACGTGGCCCTCCCAGCACCCACCCTCCCGCCCGCCGGCAGAGCCACTGTGCTTAGAAGAGACTCAGCTCAGCACCACAGCTGTCCTCGGCAGATCAGGATGTCATGAGAGAGAGAAGACAGGACAAGAAATCTTGCAGGTCCCAGGACATTTGGAGACACCCAAAATTTTACACTAGATGCCTCAAGAACTCTGCCTACTGAGCCACAAGGCTGCCATAGAACTGTGATCACAGACATTTATTGACATCTTCTGATGGTCCTTCTTTCATTCCCTATAAAGAAAGCTTGAGGGGCCAGGGAGATAGCATAGTGGAATAAGCGCTTGCCTGGCAAGCTCAATGTCCTGAGTTCAATTCTTGGTATCACCAAAAAAAACCAAACACCTTGCTTTTCTTCCTGACAGACGGCCTTACCACCCTCTGACCTGGATATTAAACCATACACCTTGTTGCTTTCACAGAACCCTGTCGAGGGGTCTCTGCCTTATGTCTTCCTTCCATTCCTTACAGAGCCCATGACAGTGTCCTCCCAGATTCCAGCTGGAGGCCAAGAGCCCACAACAATGCCTCATGCAAGTCCGTATCAAGGATCTGCACTGGGAAGGCCCAAAGGTCTGTAGTGGAAGCTAAAAAGTCTGTGCCAGCAGGATGAGGGATCTGGGCCAGCAGGCGGAGGGGTCTGCGCCGGAGCCAGGAAGCGATTCTCCAGGTGAAGATCAGAAAGACCCGACGCGAACCCAGCCAGCCTCAGCGACAGCAAGGACCAGCGCTCCTCCAGGAGAACAGCTTAGCACCCCTCTAGCCCTCCTTTCATGCTGTTGGCAGCAATCGTCAGGTGGGCCTTCCACGCACAGCACTGGGTGACTCAGTTCAGCTGGGTGTAATCCGTTCCTCGGTACTTAATCCACCTGGGAGCTTACTCCGAGCCTGTGGGAACTGAACTTGGTTAGGAGCGCCTTCTGTGTGTGAGAGCCTGACCATGGTGTAACTTTCCAGCCATTTCCTTTGGAAACTTGGTCAAAGTAGGACAGGGTCACCAGCTATGGTAAAGTGATCCACTCGGTAAATCACACCTGGATAGGATTCACCATCCCTGGATGGGAGAAACCCCAGACACCTTCTGAAGGCCTGGTGGGAAGCCCAGCCCTCAGCTGTCCTGGCACGCAGTAACTATGGTAGTAGTTAGGCCTATAAAGGGGCCAGAAACCACAGAGCTTTTAGGAGAGCTATGTCTGCTGTAGAGCAAGACCTTTAAGTCAGGGCAGCACTTACAGTGCAGCCAAAGGTGGCTTTAAACTCACTATATAGTTCAGATGGGTCTCAAACTCATGGCAACCCTCCTGCCCCAGCCTCCCAAGTGTGGATGTTATAGGCTTGTACACCATCGCACTAGGCTGCAAAGATAGCTGTTTTTGTTTGTTTGGTTTTTGGTGTGTGAGTTTTTGTTTGTGTTTTTTGCGGTACCAGGGATCCAACTTGGGACCTTGCACTTGCCAGGCAGGCGCTTAACCCACTGAGCTATTTCCCCAGCCTGACAGTTCTTCAAAGAAGTGAACAGCCAGCATGCAGATGAAAAGATGCTTGCCACCATTAATTACAAGAAAATGCAATTCAAAGCCTGAAGGAGATAGCACTTCTTACCAGAAGGGCTAGAATTTAAAAAACAAAACAAAGAAAAAAGGGCCCAGGGAGATGGCTCAGTAGAATAAGTGCTTCCCTGGCAAGCACAAAGGCCTGAGTCTGGGGGAAAAAAAAAGAAAAAGAAAAAGATGTTATGAAAAATTAGAATCAAGCTGGGCATGGCGGTTCACTCCTATAACCCCAGCACTTGGAGGCTGAGGCAGTAGGGTTGGTCATTGCAAGTTCAAGACCAGCCTGTGGGCTACAAAGTGAGCTCAAGGCAACCTGAACTGCATAGTGAGACCCTGTCTCTCTGTCTCTCTCTCTCTCTCTCTCTCTCTCTCTCTCTCTCTCTCTCACACACACACACACACACACACAAAGAAAGAAAAACAAATCATAACAACCATTTTTGCTGGTTAGAATGCAACATAGTACGGCTATGTTGTGGAAAACAATTCGACAATTTTTTCAAAGATCGAATACAGAATTACCATAGGAACCCCCACCTATCATTCCTAGTCCTATACACAAGACAACTGAAAACATGCTCACACCCAAAATGTAATTCCTGGGGCTGGGGAGATGGCTCAGTGGAAAAAGCGCTTCCCCTGGCAAGCGCAAGGGCCTGAGTTCAATGCCTGGTTCCACCAGAAAAAAAAAAAAAAAAGTAGTTCCTTAATGTTCACCGAGCCTTTATTCATAGTGAAATCGAAAAAGTGGAAGCTGTCCAAATGTCTGTGAACTGATGAATAAAGAAAATGTAGCACATCAATTATGATAAAAAAAAATTGACCAGGAAAAGGAATAAAGCACGAGGGTCAGGGAGATAGCTTAGAGGCTTAAGCACCTGCCTGGCAAGTGCAAGGTCCTGAGTTCGATCCCTGGTACTGCAAAATTAAAAAAAAAAGGAACAAAACACCAATATATCCTACAACGAGGATTAGCGTTGAAAACATTAGGCTCCGTGAAAGGAGCCCATAGCAAAAAGCCACATGTGTATAGGATTCTATTTTTATATGTTCAGAGGGAGCAATTTCAAGGAAACAGGAAGTAGATAAGTCCTTGTCAGGGGCTGCGAGGAGTGAAGGGAAGTGGGGGTTGGGTAGCCTGAGTATGATGGTTTGGGTTTTTGCAAGGGGAACAGCATAATTCAGGACACGTTTTGTCATTTTATAATGAATCACCCAAAGAATTATATACAACAAGTGCAGGAAGCCTATCCACACACTAAAGAATCTAGCTGATCTGGGGCTGGGGAGATGGAGTAAGTGCTTCTCTGGCAAGTGCAAGGGTCTGAGTTCAGTCTCCAGTTCACCAAAAAAAAGTCTAGCCGAGGGCCTAGCGCTCATAACAATGCCTGCTACAAGTCCAACTGCAGGGAGGCGGAGAGCCCACTATACAGTCGCGTGCAGGCCCACTCCACGAGTCTGCTCCTGGGAGCTACTAAGCCTGTGTCAGCGGGGTGAAGGGTCTGTGCTAGCAGCTGAGGCATCTGCACTGGAGCCAGGAAGTTCACTTAAGGTAAGCACCGGAGTCCCCGAAAGGCACCGCAGCTGTCCTCAGCAACAGTGAGGCCAGAGCTCCTCCAGTGATGTGGAAAGCAGAGCTCCCATCAGGAAAGCCAGCCTGAGCAGCTTATCCTCGAGGCTGAGCCCTGCACTTTCTTCCCCTCTGGAGCCAGGAAGAGATGCTCAAGATGAGGAACAGGGCTCCCCAAAAGTGAACCGCAGCCATCCTCAGGGACAACGAGGTTCCGAGCCCCTCCTTCAACAAAAATAGCCAAGTTCATCGGGAAAGCCAGCACAAGATTCTCCAGCAGAACAGCCAAGGAGAACCAATGGCTTCCACAGCCTCAACGAACAGCTTCCCTGACAGCATCTTGGCAGCTTCTCCTGTCCTGCCTTTGAAGCTGCTGGCAACAGTCCTCAGGTGGGCCACCAGGCTAGTTCAACTCAGCTGACCATCAGTTAGAAATCCACTACACTGAGACTTTAAGGTGAATTTCAAATATATATATATATATATATATATTGGGGGTAGGGGAGATAGCTCAGAGTAAGCACTTGCCTGGCAAGTGCAAGATATATATATATATATATATATATATATATATATATATATATATATATATATATTTGGTTTTTGTTTTTTCATCTTTTTGAGACAGGGCTTCACTATGCAGTTTGGGCTGGCCTGCAGCTCACTTTGTAGCCCCTGCTGGCTTTGAACTCAGTGATCTCCTTCCTCAGCCTCCTGAGTGCTGGGCTTCCAGGTGCATGCATGCAACACCATGCCCGGCCAGCAAATTAACAATCTAGTGCAAATGGGCACGGAGTCCTTTTGTGGATAATGAAAATGTCTTACAATTATTTATGGTATTGCAAACACAGATCTTTAAGATCTTGATGGATTTCTAAATATCTATGTAAATATATGTAAGTGTTCCTTCCTATTTTTAATTTTTTTTCTTCATATTCTGTACAGACTTAGAGTTTAGTATCTCAATACTTGATGGAAAATACATGTTCCATGTTATGCCTGTGATGTCTGATATTTAGACTAATAGTGTGGGTAAACTGAACTGCATATGTTGCAGGGTAATAATAAACTTCTCTTCTGGAGGGTTAACAACCTAAGTTTGCAGATCAAAACTTGGAGAAAAAGAAAGGCTACAAGGTCAGCCAACATTTTGCCCCTAACCTTTCAAGGTCAGTGAAGACTCAGGACATAGGAGAATTTGTACTGTAACACATGTAACTCAGTAGTGCCCCAAATTTTCTGATCAAGGAGATTATGGAGCCACAGAGGAATGCAATCGATGATCTATAGTGTGCCTAGGGAGAGGCACATGGAGAGAAAACTTTCTCTCAGGCTTCCACAGAGAGCAAATTGGTCAAGCAATGGCCATGACTCATCCACAAGGCTGACACAGACAAGGGATCTACAAAGTGGGGTACAGGGTTACAGGATAACCCTGAGGGTACCTGACTGACCTTATCTGATACAAAAGTTACATTTCTTGTTATATAGGTCTTGCTTTAACTCGGTCTTAACCAGTCAGCAGAAAAGTATAAAAATGGAGGTATAGAAAGTAAAGTTATGTTAATATGATAAGCTGTGAATGGCTCAAGTCAACAACTTCTGTGGATAACCCATTTCTATTGTAGACTGCTGATCTGTGTTAGATTTTTTTATTTTAAAAAATATGTGTGTATATATATATAGACATCCATGTTTTGAAAATCTGTAACATATGCATCATTGTGTGTTACTCTGTTTATGTCATTCTTTGTCTTTGTTTTTGCTTCTATTTTTCACTCAAGTTAAAATTTAAATAAGTGAATTTTTAAAAAAGATAGCCATCTTAAAAAAAAGATGTTGAAAAACACTGAATCAAACAACTCAAGTTGATCAGTTGCAAAAGGTTAAAATACCTTCTAATGAAACTACAGAACAATTTTTTTCTTTATTGGTAGGTTATTTTTTATTTGTATTTTAACTTGAAGAGTGAAAAATAAAGCAAAAACAAATAGAAAAAATGACAAACAGGGTAACATACAATAATACATATGTTACAGATTTTCAAAATATGGATAGCTAATTTTATACATATATATATATATATATATATATATATAATTTTATTTTATTCTCTTTTTGAGACAGGGTCTCACTATGCAGTTCAGGCTGGCCTTAAGCTTACTTTGTAGCTCAGGCTGGTCTCAAACTCACAACAATCCTCCTGTCTCATCCTCCTGAGTGCTGGGATTATAGGCATGCGCCACCACACCCAGCCCATAACTTTACTTTCTATACCTCCATTTTTATACTTTTCTGCTGACTGGTTAAGACCGAGTTAAAGCAAGAGGAGACCTATATAACAAGAAATGTAACTTTTGTATCAGATAAGGTCAGTCAGGTACCCTCAGGGTTTATCCTGTAACCCTGTACCCCACTTTGTAGATCCCTTGTCAGTGTCAGCCTTGTGGATGAGTCACGGCCATTGCCTGACCAATTTGCTCTCTGTGGAAGCCTGAGAGAAAGTTTTCTCTCCATGTGACTCTCCTTAGATACACTCTACATCATTGATCGCATTCCTCTCTGGCCCCTTATATAATCTCCTTGATCAGAAAATTTGGGGCACTACTGAGTTACATGATGTTACAGTACAAATTCTCCTATGCCCTGAATCTTCACTGACCTGAAAGGTTAGGGCCAAAATGTTGGCTGACCTTGCAGCCTCAAATTTTTTTTTTTTTTTTTTTTGGCAGAACCGGGGATTGAACTCAGGCCCTTGCACTTGCCAGGTAAGCACTTATTCTACTGGGCTATCTCCCTGGCCCTAGAGCAAACTTTTAAGTTATATTGTAAGAGTTATAGAAAGGTAGAGATTTTATAGAGTCCTCAGGAAAAGGATCAAGTTTTACTTGATAAAGTAAATTTGTTGTTGGATGTGTTGGCACACACCTGTAATCTCAGTATAGGTAATCTCTGGAGGCTAAAGCAGAATTGCAATGAGTACAGCCAGCCTGGGTTACAGGGTGAGCCACTGTCTTACACAACAAAACAAACAAAAAAATGAAGTTTGTTACACTGTTACAAAGAAACAAATCAAAGCAAGGTTTGGAGGCACATGCCTGCAATCCCAGCGCTTGGGAGGCTGAGGCAGGAGGATCACTGCAAGTTCAAGAGCAGCCTGAACTACATATAATGAGACTCTGTCTCAAAAAGTAACCCCCCAAAAGAACCCTGCTAGAGTATTTATAGGTACTGTCACTCTAGGCAACTACCTATTTCAGTCCAACAAGTAAGGCCTTCCTGTAGTCTACTCTGCCCTGAAAAGAATGCTGCATTATTTAGCTTCTGCTGGGTAGGAATCTATTCCCAAACCTACTGCTTAAAATAACTATTTTATGTAGTTCAATTAAAAAAAAAAAAAGCACAGAAGTATTTTACTTGGTTCGTGAGTCACAGAACCCAGGCAGGTCTGGGCTGGCCTGCGTGTCTCTGAGGGGCTCCCCCGTGTGCCAGGGGCCAGCAGTCAATGTCACTTTTTCTAATGTCCCACCGGCCAAGGCAGATGAGGCCTACACACATCAGGCACCAGTTTTTGCTGGCACCCACCCTCAGTGTGGTGAATGGAGCTTCTGGGAATTATGAGAAATATTTCCCCGCTCTTCTTGCACTTGTGCAATGCAGTGTCAAAGCAGTACTGAGTCAGCTTGAAGGACTGCCTCTTCCCAATCTCACGGAAGGTGACAGAGGCAGCACGTATCGGGCACGCTGCCCATACTCCTCACTGGGTGCCACACCATGGCACAGAAGTAGGATTGCTGTTACGCTGGCAGCAACTCTGCCAGGTCCATAAGCAGCATGTACCAGTCATCTCAGCTATTCAGGAGGCTGAGGCAGGAGGACTGTGAGTTTGAGGATAGCTTGTGCTACAAAGTGAGTTCAAGGTCTGCCTGAACTGCATAGTGAGACCCTTTCTCGAGACAATAAAAGAAAAAGTTATAAAAAGGGTAGGAGATGGGGCTAGGGAGATGGCTCAGTGGAATAAGTGCTTACCTGGCAAGCGCAAGGGCCTGAGTTCAACCCCAGTTCCACCAAAAAAAAAAAAAAGGATAGGAGATATGGTTTAGTGGTAGAGCACTTATTTTTTTTTTCAAGTGTGAACCCCTGGGATTTAATCCCTAGAAAACACCCCCTCCAAAAAAAAAAACAAAAAACCTTAGATTGTTTCCTTAGACCTTGGACAAAGGTCTGGAGACCTTTCCTGGCCTGAATTATCATCCCATAAATCGCCCCATTTTAACCTTCCCATAATCTCGCCCCGCCTAATTAAACCCTCCCATTCCACTTTAGCTCCGCCCCTGGTGGATAACCCCGCCCACAGATCGCCCCGCCCTCGGCCTTGAGCGTTTCCATTCTTCACCTAGTCCCCACGCGTCTTTGCGGCAGCCCCGCCCACTCCCCACTAGCCACGCCCACCACCCCACCTCCCGCCCCAGCCCGATCTGCGGCCCCGCCCGCAGGCCTCCTCTGGGCCGCTCTGCTCGGCGGGCGCGGGGGCGGGGCCGCTTCACCCGGAATGAAAACAAACGGCGGCCCGGCCGCATCCGGGCACTCAACCGGTCGCAGCGGACGCGGCGGCGGCCGGGCGGTTGCGCAGGTGAGGGGCGGCGACGCGACGACCCAGGACGCAGCTCCGGGCTCCTCCAGTCGCCTCCTCCGGGCGGCGTGGCGGCCGAGGAGTTGTGGCGGCGCGGCCCGGCTTCGGGTTCGCCCCGGGCGGGGAGGCCGGCGGCGCCCGGCGGTTGGGCGTCGCTGGCTCGTCCGAGGGCTACGCCTCCGCAGTCGGAACCGGAAGGCTACGCGGAAAACAGCTGGTCGCCGCCAGTGCTGCGCGCGTCCTAGTGTGCAAGCTTTGTGTTGCTCTTCCAGTGACAACGTAACGTTTCGGGGGTACCTAGTGTCTGCGTGTGTCCTTCAACGCTCTGGTTCAAAGTAGGTTGGTTTGTTAAAAATTACGAAAGTGAAAAGCGGAAAGACCGCGTTTGGGCGAAAGTTAGTTTTCCGGTTAAAATCGAAACCTGGCTTTGTTAAACTTTATGAAAACTTGATAATGTGCTGTATGCCTCGTTCTGTTGTCAGCAGTTTAAGTTTTGTTGGTTGCAAATCAGTCACTTTTTTGAGACAGCGCTTCACTACACGGTTAAGGCTGGCCTTGAGCGTTCACTGCGCTGGGTAGCCCACGCTGGCCTTGGTCCTTTTGCCTAGGTCTCCTGAGCGCAGGAAGTACAGGTGTGTGCCATCAAGCCCAGTTCAGTCGTTGAATTATTAAACATGTCTTACACCTGGCGTAGACCTCGTGGCTGTTGTGTTGTTCCCAGGAGTGTGGAGCGCAGACTGGGCTTGTGACACCCTGGGGAGCTTTTTGCAGCAGGTGGTAGCTTGGTTAGGGTCTAGGTGTGTTCAGCTTTCCAAGTAGCTAGGGTCCGGTGAGCTCCCCTCCCCTCCACTGTCCACTCCTGTGATTTCTCATTCAATTTCCGAAGGTTGAAGAGTTGTATGTAAAGCAGTCTTTTAAGTTACTTGTGTTTGAAAAACCGATGTTCATAAAGTACTGGTCTGCTCTGCTGTGAAAAGCAGAGGTTTGTTCTAGAGTTCTTTCATGGCTCACCCAGAATGTGCTCAGCCCCCTCCCTGACTGTGTTTATCCCTTCTTCCCCTTTCTCCTCCATGTTCAGATTATTTCCCCCAACAGATTCTCATAAAATAGTCTACAGCTTTATTTATTGCTTTTTTTAAAGACAGGGTCTCACTATACAGTTTAGGCTGGTCTTGAGCTCACTTTGTAAGCCCAGGCTGGTCTTGAACTCACAGCGAGTCTCCTGGGATTACAGGTATGCAGATGCCAACATGCCCAGTTATTGAAGCTGATTTAGGGTAAATGCTGGATATCAGATATGGCAAGTTCATGTTCCCTATAGTTGAATTCTGAGAAACAAGAGTTTAATACTGGGAAATTTTATCAGAAAAAAAGAATGTGGAATAGGAATAGCTCCGGAGAGACAGGAGGGGCTCTGAATGGGTTGCCAATGAGCCTTGTTCTCAAAACAGATTGTGTAGCACAAAATTTTGAATCAGGTACAAAGTAGGTCGAAATTATGATTAACCAGTAAGATGGCAAGTGTAATCACCGGATGGAAGGGCATGTGGGTAACATCCTTAATCATGGTTGAGAATCTGTTAGTGTTAGTGGCTAACAGTGTTAGTAGCTCACCCTAATGAGATAATGGGAAATTTCAAAAGAGTGATACAGATAAGCTCTAGCTTCTGTTTATCCCTCAGTGAAGCATGTGAATCTAGCTTGAAAAAATGGCTTTAATTTTTCTCCGAGGCATCTGTAGCCACAGTTTTAGCCCCGGAACCAGGGATTGAACTCAGGCCATTGTGCTTGTCAGGGAAGCGCTTATTCCACTGAGCCATCTCTCTGGCCCCTTGTAGCCACAGTTTTGATGCGTTTTCAGCTTCTGCACTGACTCCCTGGAGTGCCCAGCCCTGACTACCTGCTATAGTTTTACCCAACTTAGCTCTCTATAATAAAGGCGCTAGCTTTAGAAGATCAGGCGGACTGGGTTCAGGTGGGTAAGAGCAGTGTTCTTTGTCTAGAGGGTGTCAGTTGGCTTGCCTACTCTAGGGCTAGTGTCCATGGCCATTGACAAGTTACCAACGTTCTGCTTTTCTTACTATTGTGTGATTTGGCAGATGATAAAGCATCGCCCTGTAGCTGCCACCTATCTCCCAGCAAGCAGCCTTATACCCCTTTGAATGACTGCGAGTGCAAGACACTTGGACAGCTCTGCTGTGGCTCGGGGAGAGTGGCTGGGGACGGTGTGGCACAGTGTGGAGCGCAGCCCCACAGCCTGAGCTACTAGTTACGGCACATGCCCTAATTTTCTGACCTCTGCCAGATCTCTTTACAATAGGGCTGGCTTTTCCCAGATGTAAAATGACAGTGAGTCAAAGCTGGATCTGAGCAGTATATATAGATGGGCTGCTGTGTTCTCATTCAAACTTCGCTATTTCTTTTTGTAATGTATTTGGTGCAAGGGTCTCACTACAAAGCTTGGACTTGTAGTGGTCTTCCTGTTTTCTGCCTCCCCAGGGAAGGGATTACAGGCTAGCATGCCCGGGGGTGGGGCCAGTGCAGCATGTGGTGCCGGGATCAAACCCTAGTCCCCGTGCTTGCCTAAAGCAGGCACTTAGTCCACTGAGCTATCTCAGCAGCCCTTAAACTGTTCTAGCTTTTTAATACATTCTGCTATAAAGAATACTTTTATTACCAATTTACAGTTCAAGTTTTCTTTATGTTTGACTAAAGTGGTTGGCTTTTGTTTGTGTGTGTGTGTTAAATTAACTGAAATACAGGAGAATGTACAAGCTCTATATTGAGTTGCTTAGAGATTTGTTTTTGTAAAGATTCATCTTTTCTCTTAAATTACAAACTAGTAGGGCTGGGGTGTGGTGGTGCACACGATAATCACAACACTTGGGAGGCTGAGGCAGGAAGATTGTTGAGAGTTGAAGGCCAGCTGGGACTCCGCAGTAAGTTCAAGGCCAGCCTGAACTGTACAGTGAGAACCTGTCTCAAAAAACAATCAATCAACACCAACCAAATTAATAGGGTAAGAAATAGAAGAGTGTAATTTTTCTTTTTCTTTTAATGTCTTTTTGAGACAGGGTCTCACTATGCAGTTCAGGCTGGCCTTAAGCTCACTTTGTAGCTCAGGCGGATCTCGAACTCACAATCCTTCTGCCTCAGCCTCCCAAGTGCTGGGATTACAGGCCTGAGCCACCATGCCCGGCTCAAGAGTGTAATTTTTCTTGCTATGTATTAGGAACTTCTTTTTTTTGTGGGGGGTCCTAATCACTTTATTGGGGGGCTTGGGAGTAGGGAGAAGCTGCCACAAAGATGCTTCATGTGCGTTCTGACGTCCCTATCCCAGCTAGATCTCTGGGTCTGCCATTGCCGAGACTGGGAAATATTTTAGAATGTAAACCAGTGAACATATTATGTATTATCTAAGTATATATTTTTAGAAAAAGCTAAAGCTAATTGGAACTAGTAATTTAGACTGCTCAGGCAAAGGGGACCTCTGCTTACAGCAGCTCCTTCTGTCGGGTAAACTGCAAAATGGCTTACGATGTCATTGGGGCTTTATTGATACGTGGTTTTGTTTTTAAGGATGGCACAAAAGAAGTATCTTCAAGCAAAACTGACCCAGTTTTTAAGGGAAGACAAGATTCAACTTTGGAAACCTCCATATACAGATGAAAATAAAGAAGTTGGCTTGGCATTAAAGGTATTTTTTTTTTTTTTTTTCCGTTTAAGACATGCTACTTAGCAGTGTTACAGATCTTCTTGACAGTAAGCGTCTAGCCGCTAGAAATTGCCTGGCCCAGCAGTATGGACTTTGAATGTCACCAAAAGTCTTAGTGATGAGCAGGTGCCCCCTCTTTTTTGTTGTTTGGTTTTGGAATGTTTCAGGCAGGTCTACTGCCACTGAGCCATGAGCCCTCTCCCCTGTATTTTTATATATTGATACAGACAGTTTCATCATGTTGGAGATTTGAACCCAGGGCCTCGTGTGCTTGACAAGTGGTTTGCCATGGAGCTATATTCCTGACACATTGAACTCAGGCCCTTGCACTTGCCAGGGAAGTGTTTGTTCCACTGAGCCATCTCCTCGGCCCACCAAATACTTTATTAACGTGAGACTTAACTCATTTCTCAGGCATTGTTGTGGTTAGCGTTCTGTCAAAGCACCTGGCACCATTCACTTAGAAAGAGAAAGGTGCATTTTGGTTCCTAGTGTAGAGGTTCCACTCCAAGATCAAGTGTGTTCTCAGGGCCATGTGTCTCATTGTTCACCTCATGAGCCAACTTACTGGAGGACTGGGATGGACGCAATCCCTTCCCAGGGAAGCTCCCACCCCCCATGACAAGGACCTCCCATTTGGCCCAGCCTCCTAAGGCCTCCCTAGGACCACATTTTTAATATAGGGGCCCTTGGGAAGCTATCTAGGCTCACAGCATGCAAAGTCTGTTGTGCTGCTGCTCTGTTTTTTTTGAAATAGGGTTTCACTGTGCTGGCCTTGAACTCACTGTGTAGCCTAGGCTGACCTCAGACTCTCAGTAGTCCTCCTGCCTCAGCCTTCCAAGTGCTGGACATTCGGCCTTTTTTATTTTGTGACCGGGTCTCATTATATAGTTAAGGTTGGCTTTGGACTCATTGTGTAGCTGTTAGGTTTTTCCAGTGCTGCAGAGAAACAAGTAAAAGAAAGGGAGGAAGCTTTTATTGACTGAGGATATGGCGAGAACCTAGGGGTGGAGGATGCTCTGCTTTGAGGCAATGGAAGGCTGAGACTTGTGGGCTTTGCTAGGGGCAGAATCTGAGGGGGCTTTAGTGACGCCTAAGGACCTGATTGAAGGTTTCCGTGTGTGCGCGGTAAAGCTATCCAGGACTGGGGTGGGGAAGGAGGAGGAAGTGGTCATTGGGAACCTAAGTCATTTTGAGATTCAGCTGTGTTAAATCAGGGCCACGATAACACAGCAGTTTGTGCTCTAGCCAGAACCTGTCAGTTGCCCAGGCTGGCCTTGAATTAAAGGTGGTCCTCCTGCTTTGGCCTCCTGAGTGCTGGGGTGTCAGGTGTGCTCTCCCATGCCTGGCCTGTTCTGTTTTGTTCTGGCATCCCATTTTGGAATTTGCTTGATGTGACTTCTTAGCTGTACAGGAGATACTTGATCTTCATTCCAGCCAGTTTCTGGCAGAGCTAAAACTCTTGCAGATGGTAAGGGTGATGGTGTCTTTTGTCTTAATGCCTGGTGGCCCCTAGATAGCTTCAGAATGAGGTTGTACACTGAAAGTACAAACCTTAATGAACTGTTTGGAACTGCTGACTCCACCCTGGAGCCTCTAGAGCTGGGAGCGCTGCAGGAAGTGGTGTTATGGTGTTATGCATACTTCTGAGAAAACCCCTGAATCACTGGCTCAGGCAGCATTTTTTTTTTTTTTTTAATTTCATTTTATTTTTGAAACATTGAGAGTAGGTCTTGCTAAATCGCTAAATTCCTTGGGCTAGGCTTGAGATTTTGATCCTTCTGACTCAGTTTCTTATTATGCTAGTGAAAAACTGATTGCAGGTGGGTGACCTCCAGACAATTTAGGGAACCTCCAAACGACATAGGAAAAAAACGATCCCTGGAGCTGACCTGTATGAGTTCGTGTTCTCTAAAACCAAAGAATGAATTTTAGGAATAAACAGAGGTTATGAGCAGAATAGATTTATTGAAGGAAAAAAAGCTCCTGTCTGCAAGAGGGACAGAAGGGGGCCCAAGTGGGTAGTTCCCCTCAGGCACCTTTTAAATGGGCAGAGGCACTGGAGGCTGACTTGGATCCCTGGGGCACATAGAGGCACCATTTGGGCCTTTACAACCTGACCTTATCTCGCTGTTCATTTGTTTCCTTTGTCTTGAGAGAGAATGGTAAGTGTCCTGTGTTCTAGTGTTCTGTGGCTCGTAGCAAAGTAGCACGCCCCAAGGGAGATCGTAGGGACTTCAGCTCCTCATAGCCTGTGGGACAGAAGTGTGGGCTCAAGCACACATTAAAAAAAATGTAGATAGGTTGTGTCCCTGTCACAAATGCGCAAGACTAGAAGTGCATCCTAGAGTCTTTCAGGTTTTAAGATCTTTGCATTGACTTTAGAAACTGAGCAACATCTCAGTTTCTAATTTTTGTCCTGAGCAACATCTCTGGTCGTTTATTCTTTTGAGACAGAGTCTAACCAACTCACCGAGTTCCCCAGGCTGGGCTCATACTTGTAATATGCTTGCCTCAGCTCCCAGAGTGCTGGGCTATGCGTAGTCTTAAGAGCTGAAGTCCACAGTACCTCAAGAAGCAAACATCTGAAACTTGTTCTGTGGGCTTGCAGGAAGCAGAGTGCTCAGCCTGTGTGTACATGTGCTTAGGAGTGTATGCCTAACCACTGGGTGAGCGCTGGGCTTGGGTTAGAGACTCTGCCTGTGAGGGAGGAGGCGGCTGCTACCTTAGAAGGCCTGGTCATTTATCACCATTAAAGCAGTGCACCTGTACAGAATCATGTGTGCTGTGCTGTGGTGGGACTTGTGTCTGGGTGCCCGGCATTATCACAGGTGTGAGCAGTGGCTGCACTGTGGGATTGGCACAGTCACGTGGTCCACAGGCAGTAGGAAGTTTAGCTCACACACGCACACGTAATTTCGTATTTCTTTGGTACATAGTCTCTCTATACAGTTCAGATTTGTAGCGATCCTCTTGTCTTGGCCTCCCCGGTGCTGGGATTACAGGTGCGTATCACCATGCCTGGTTCCAGGGCCAGCACAGCACGTGGTATTAAGGATTGAATCCAGATGTGCTTGCCACGCAGCTTAGACCACCAGCCTATCT
This sequence comes from Ctenomys sociabilis, assembly GCA_004027165.1. Taxonomy (NCBI): domain Eukaryota; kingdom Metazoa; phylum Chordata; class Mammalia; order Rodentia; family Ctenomyidae; genus Ctenomys; species Ctenomys sociabilis. Next base: position 38,229 of record PVKA01013966.1, on the reverse strand, counting down.
CCCCAGCCCAGCTCCCGTAGGATTTTATGAGACCAGTATCGTACGTATAGTTGTGCGGTGCAGGAACATAATTAAATACAAAGTAGATGACTGGTGAGATAGCTCAGCAGACTAAGCACCTGCTGAGGCAAGCATAGGGGCTGGGGTTCGATCCCTGGCCCCACATGCCATGCTGCCCCTGCACCCGGGTGTGCTGAGCCAGCCACAAGACAGTGTGGTGGCACATGCCTGTAGTCCCAGTGCTGGGGAGGCTGGAAGCAGGAGGATCGCTATGAGTGAGCTGTGTAAGGAGGCTCTGCACCAAATAAATAAAAATAAATAAATAAATACAAGATAGATGAAGAATAATTTTAGTACCAGAGTTTGAACTCAGAGCCTTGTGCTTGCCAGGCAGGCGCTTATGTCACTGAGCCATATCCCCAGCTCAAAGAATACATTTTTAAAACTGCATTAAACAACATCAGTATTGATGTATTCTAACTTTTTGTTATGTGACCATTTAAAATTTTGTTATAAATAAGTTAATATTTTACTTTATTTAGGTCCTGGGACTAGAGCTCAGGCCTTGCGCTTGCCAGGCAGGTGCTCGTGCCACTAACTTATACCCCCGCCCAAATAAGTTAATATTTTAGAAATATTTGTATTTGTTTTGTAACTTCACGTTTGTCATGAGTATCTTGTTTTCATTTTTGTCTTTTTAAGATAGGGTTTCACTGTGCAGTTTGAGCTACCCTTGAACTCACCTTATATCCCAGGCTGGCCTGGGAATACTGCCTCCTTCTTCAGAGTACCAGGACTGCAGGCTTGTGTCACTATGCCTGGACTTCACGTTTTTTGTTTTTTTTTGTACCTGAGATCGCAGTCAGGACCTTGTGCTTGCCAGGCGGGTGCTGAGGCCACTGAGCTGTCATCCTTGGCTTTCATATCCCTTCCTGAGGCTCTTGAAGCCTCCGAAGTTTCTTTCTAAATTCTAAATCTCTCCTTGAGAAATAATTTTTACAATCAGTGACAGAATATTCTGTTGAGAAAGTTGTTTGTGTCTTGCAGTTTGTGTCTGGAGTCCTTCATCCCCCTTGCCCGCAAGCAAGCCTTATGTGGTTGGTGGGGGGGGGCTTTCTGGAGGTGGCTCGATGTAGAGTTTGTAGGGCTGGGGCTGTAGCTCAGTGGCACTGCACAAGCAATGCTCCATAAACTAGAGTCTGTGCTGTTTGTTGTCCCGTGCTGGGTTTAGGGGTGTGGGTGTCCTCCCAGCAGAGGGTGGGCAGCCCGGGTGCACTGTAAGGGGCAAGAGGCTTGCTCCTGCTCTCCCCTTTTGCTGTTGCTGCCTTTGCTGTCTTCCCCGCCACGAACGCTTGCCCATGCCATGCTGCCCTGCCTCGCAGCCGATTATGGACCGAAACCTCCACAAGCTGAGCTAAATAAACCTTTCCTTTCTGACTTGGGCCATCAGAAAAGTGACCAAGATAGTATAACCCGTCTTGTTTTCACACGTTTAAAAAATTAGAATATTTTCTCTACTTATTTTGCCTGTTTTCCCTGTAGGGGAGTAGAATAGTGAGCTGTTCCCTAAAATAATTTCTTGGGGAGATAGCTCAGGGCCTTAAGTGAGCTAGCATGCACAAGGTCCTAAATTTGATCCCTGCTACAAAAAAAAAAAAAGATCAAATTAATTAATTATTATTATTTTTTTTTCTTGCAGAACCGGGGATTAAACTCAGGCTCTCACGCTTGCCAGGGAAGCACTTATTCTACTGAGACATCTCTCTGGCCCCTTTTTAAAAAATTTAAATAAAATAATTTCTCAATGTACTGAGGGCATAAGAGTCAATGTGTCTACCCTTCTTTTCCCCCTTGAACAGTCCTGCTGGTTTTTACTTTGTCCATCAGACCGTGTACATTGTCTGTGTGTGTCTGACTTTCCTGGCCCTAAGAGCTGTCGCTGCACTGTAGAAGTCTCCACTCTTGGAACTGGCACCAGGTCCTCCATGCTGCCCTCTGGGTTTCGCCCTCATCTTGGTCTCATTTTTTTTTTTTGTCTTTTTGAGACAGGGTCTCACTATGCAGTTCAGGCTGGCCTTAAGCTCATTTTGTAGCTCAGGCTAGTCTTGAACGCACAACAATCCTCCTGCCTCAGCCTCCCGAGTGCTGGGATTACAGGCATGCACCACTACGCCTGGCTCTTTGGTCTCATATTAAGCTGTGTTTTCCTTCCTAGGACCTCGCTAATAGATACTCCAACAAGCTCGGGTGTTGTGAAAATGAAGTAGAAAAGATAATAGAAGAAATACGCCGCAAAGCAATTGAGCGTGGAACAGGAAATGAGAATTACAAAACAACTGGAATTGCTACAATTGAGGTGTTTTTACCTTCAAGACTTAAAAAAGTGAGTAATTGCCCTAGATTTAGCCATTCTTGTGTGTGTTGTCTTTTTTTTTGGCGGAACCTGGGATTGAACTCAGGCCCTGGCACTTGCCAAGGAGGCGCTTATTCCACTGAGCCATCTCCCCAGCCCGATTTAGCCATTCTTAGTGATGTGATAAAATAAGAAAATTTTTGAGACAGGGTTTCACTCTGCTGGTGTTGAACTCACTTTGCAGCTGGGCTGGCCTTGAAGCAATCCTACTGCCTCAGCTACCCTAGTGCTAGGATTACAGGTGAAATAAATTATTCTTGTAAGGTTGCCATTCAGAACTGAGGTGCCTTGAAGTGACTTGATTTGCTGTTGTGGACTCTCGCCCTGGCCCATTCCAGAACAGGTGTGTTTGTCCTGGACCTTCTAGATGTCATAGAGCCATGTGTCATACCCTCCCGAGTTTTAATGATTAAAAATACTGGAGGATCAAAGAGGAGGACCCTACCTTTATAGAACTGCAGCAGGACTCATCTCAAAGGAATTCATCCTTTTCCTGTTCTCTGAGGCCAGAGGTCGCAAGAGTGTGCTCAGGCCAGGGCCCAGATGGCCTGGTGTGGCCACCTCACTCAGTGCCACACTGTCAGCCCACATCCACTGTCAGTGTGGCGGGCACTCAGCAGTGCCTCTGAGAAGAAACAGCAGCATGTAGGTAACAACACGAACGCACTGAAAGGCACAAGTCACCCAGAGGTCCCCCAGCAGATGCTGTCTGTATTGCTGGAAGCTTTTCGGCAGCAGAGTGAAATCTGGTGCACGCGCACACATGAGCCTGGAAACTTGCTGAGCAAAAGGCTGTGTGCTGTGTGACCCTGTTTTTCTGAAAGGCCCCAGATGGGCAGACCTGGAGACAGAAAATGCAGTATGGGCAGGGACTTGGGAGAAGAGGGGAGGGAAAGGGGCTGTGGGGCGGGGTTGTGTTCAAGGGAGGTTGAATGGCAGTGCACTGAGATGGGGCTGTAAGGGTGGCTTGCCATGTGACCAGCCTGCCACTGCCACCTCGGGGACATTTTGATTTCCAGGTCAGCCTGCTCTGGTTTATGTTCAGCAGGTTTCTCCAGACAGGGTGCATTTAACCAGTGATCTGAGTTAACCTCCTTTGACCCCAGCTTTGCAGACTTCATAGAGAGGGAAATGTCAGATCTTAGTGCACTGCACTATTATTTATTTATTTGCTTATTTTTACTTACTTAGTTTTTGGTTTTTTGAGACAGGATCTTGCCATGCAGTGCAGGTTGGTCTTGAGCTCACTATGTAGCCCCGGATGGCCTCAAACTCACCAGTGATCCTCCTGCCTCAGCCTCCCCAGTGCTGGTGTGTGCCACTGTGCCCAGCAACACATTTTATTTTGTCTCATTTTTTAAAATATAGGACAAGAAAAATGTGCTGGAGACCCGGCTGCACATCAGTGGCCAAGACCTGCGGTGCAAGTAAGTGTGTGCTGTTCCTGCCTCCTGTGGGCTTGCTTCATCCAGGGACGTGTGGGAGCTGGGCAGGCGGGTGGGGCTGAGGTTGGGGCTTAGCGGCTGCTTGGTTCACTTCCCAAGCTGGTCTCGATCTTGAAGTGATTTCCTGGCTCAGCCTCCGCCAGGATTACAGGTGTGTGCCCCATACCTAGCTGGTGTTACTGTTCAGGTCCATCCCCTGGTGCACTACCGGCGTATAGCACCCTTCAGCAAAGCTACTTACCTGACTTTAAGCTGTTGTCCCTTTTGTGGACTACATAAATGCCTACCTGTCACAATAGCAAATGTCCTGAAGGATTGTGTCTGCTACTGAAGTGTTGGGGCTTTTTTTTTTTTTTTAATAAACATAGCAATGAACGTGAGATTTAAAACAGGTTAGTAGGACAGTTGTAATAGTTGAGATGTTATGTATTGTTTTCTTTGTAGAAATTATGTTTAAGAGTAGAAAATATATGTGTGATATCTTGTCCATACAATATTAGCAAAGACTTTTCTTTTTTAATGAGATTTTTTTTCCATCAGCAACTAATTTTATTCATTCAGAAAAGTGCATGTGATTTAGCCAGATCACATGAAACAATATCTAGCAAGAAAGTGAGTGAGGAGATGGATAGATAGCTGGGTGGTCTAAGCGCTTGCCTGGAAGCACAGGGACCTGGGTTCAATCTCTAGCAAGGTATGCCGGGCCAGCCTCAGAACCCCCGGGTGGAGCCCCAGAAATGGGTGTGGTGGCACACATCTCTACTCCCAGCACTGGGCTGGCTGACACAGGAGGATCACTGTGTCTGAGCTGTGTAGTGAGACCCTGTACCAAATTGTGAATAAAAGGTTAAAAAAAAAGATAAAGTAAATGCTCACCTGTGAGAATTAAATGTCTGACCACTTGGTGTGTTTTTAATTGGTGGTTTCATCACCCCCAAGGTGTGGCAGGCACTGTTTCTTTAGCTGATTTGCCCATTTTCTTCTTGGGCATCAGAAGGCTGTTTGACACCCAGCCCTGGGCTTCTCCAAGGAGACCCTAGGAGGTGTGGGTGGACCTTCCCCTGAGAAGCAGCTTCGAGGACTCCTTCCCCGCCGGGGAAACACCAGTCTCCTGGGTGCAGAAAAGGGGCTGCTCACTAAGGTAGCTTCAGGTGTGCGAGCACTAGCTGCGCGCAAAGTGAGCCTGTGAGGCAGACTTGGAACACTGCCTGTTTCTGAGTGAAATGTGCACACTGGGTGTGATGAGCAAAACTTTCTTAGTGGATAATAACTGACAGCTTTGCCTTTCTGCAGTTTTCATTAGTGTTATTTTACAGAATAGCTGACACCTTTGGATTTCAAGAAAATTACATCAAGATTGTCATAAATAAGAAACTGCTTCAACTAGGTACGTTACGGGAGGTTCCCAGCAAATTAATGCAGAAATGGTGAATGAATTTCTTTTCTCACACTTCTTTCTCTTTTTGTCTTTTTTTTTGTGAAGTACGGGGGATTGAACTCAGGCCCTTGCGCTTGCCAGGGAAGTGCTTATTCCACTGAGCCATCTCCCTGCCCTCTCCCCTTTTTTAAGACAGGGTCTAACTCTGCAGTTCAGGCTGGACTTGTGCTCACTTGTAGCCCAGGCTGGTTTCAAACTTCCAGCACCCTCCTGTCTCAGCCTCCTGAGTGCTAGGATTATAGGCGTGTCCCGCTGTGCCCAGTTCTATCACATTTCTTCTCTTTATAAATTTTTAAATTTGTCACAGTTATGATTGAAAGCAAGTTGTAGGCATTCATTAAAAGAACAGTGTGAAGCAGAAAGCATATTTCCAGTAAATCTGCAGATTTCCACCCGGACTGCAATAAGGAAGAGAAGCTGGAGAGGTTTCAGGCTGGGGGCTTCTGAGCGAGGGGACAGCCTCCCAGCTCGTGTTGGAGCACCAGGGCAGGAGCGGAGGGAACTGGGGTTCCTGAGTCATGGAGCCATAGCTGCAGTTCCCAGTGAGGGGTGCTTCTGCCCTCACAGGACACTTGGCATCCCAGGAGACATTTAGGGTTGTGAGAAGCTGGTAGCGGAGATGCACCCCTGAACTCTGGTGGGTAGAGGCCGGGGTCGTGCTGCCCATCTGCCCGCGGCAGCATGCATGACCAGACCTCTGCAGCTGGAGCTGTTGTGCCTTCTGTGCAGAACGGAGGTGGGCAGACAGTGACCCTGTCCTCCTGGGGTCTAAGGTCTCACTCACCGGCCGCTGAGCAGGAAGGCTGGGAGACGTCAGCCCTGCAGCCGTCGAGGCAGATGCCCTGGTTTCATCAGCTTCTGCTGGGTTCCGCAGGAGTGAAGTTCACGTTTTCTAAGCTTGGTGTGACTCGCCTGCCTTTCCATGGTTACAGACACCGCACTCCAGAGATAGCCTGCCACTGTCCCTTTGTCGCTGTTCTGCTTGTATGTGGACAGGGGTCCTTGATTTGGTTTTCAAATCCATTGCTCCTTTTTTTTTGTTGTTTCCTGCAGAACTAGGGATTGAACTCAGGCCCTTGCGCTTGCCAGAGAAACACTTTATTCCACTGAACCATCTCCCTGGCCCCATTGCTTCATGTTTTGTTTGGCTAAAGAAGTTCTTTCCCCAGGGCCACATTCTGTGTCTTTCCTTGCATATTCACTAGTTTGTTTGTTTATTTTTTTACTTTTATTTATTTTTGGCGGAACCAGGGATTCATATTCCTGGTTTAACGTCGCAAAGGACTTGGCTGTCCACAGGCTCAACAGAGGCTAGGACCCACTTTCCTTCCATCCAGCACCCTCTGCTGAGGGAATAGCCTGCCCTTTGCTTGGCTATTGGTATCTCTTGTCTCTTGGCTTTGGGCCCTGTTGGGCACTTTTCTGTCCTACCTCCCTTAGTGGCCATTTTTTTTTTGGTGTGGGGGGCACAGAACCAGGGATTGAACGCAGGCCCTTGCACTTGCCAGACAAGTGCTTATTCTACTGAGCCATCTCCCTGGCCCCAGTGGTCTCCTTGATGTGGATTTTTTTGCAGTCTTAAAACCTGCTGAGTCTTGGTTGTGGTTCTGTTGTATACAGTTGACCTAAGATTTGTGGATCTTCACTTCTGTGTTTGTTAGAATGGTTGTCAAGTTCCTTTAAAGGAAATCCAGCTAGAATTTTCCAGAAGTTCAAATTTTACACTTAGAGTACACAGTATTATTTTAAAATGTGCCTATATCTGTGTTTGTCTTGTTCATTGTTTGCCTTTGTTCATCTTCTATGTAATTTTTATTTGATTTGTATATCTGGTTAACTTTTGCATGGAAAGCTAGCTTTTAAATTTTTTTTGTTTTTATTTTTGTTTTTTGAGATAGGATCTCACTGTGTAGCTCAGGCTGGTCTCGAGCTCACAGTGATCTCCCTTCCTCAGCCACCTAAGTGCTAGAATTACAGCGTGCGCCCACACTGCCGCGGGCCTTGGTGCCAGCGGTATGACCTGCAGGTTTGCAGAGCCTGTGCACACCTGTGTGATGCAGTCCTGGTGTTGGCAGGGAAAAGCCTAGAAGAACAAGGGGTGACCCACAACGTGAAGGCCATGGTGCTGGAGCTCAAGCAGTCTGAGGAGGACGTGCGAAAGACCTCCCAGGAGGAGGAGGAGAAACAAAGTGAGGCAGAACTAAAAGAAAAGCGAATCCAGAGGACGAAGAAGGGGCTGGAGATCCTGGCAAAGAGAGGTAAGCGGCACCTGGGGCCTGTTACCATGTCCGCTACACCAGGGCGGTAGCAAGGCCCACAGATCATGTGGCTGGTAGGTTCCCCAAGCCCAGAAGTCTGCGTGTTGTCCCTGCTGGTTGATGTTGTCTCTCTATTAATGGGGTTCCTCTGGTCTTGATGCAGCTGAGATGGTAGTGGACCCTGAAACCACACCCTACCTGGACATAGCAAATCAGACGGGCAGGTCCATCCGCATCCCCCCGTCACAGAAGAAGGTGAGTGCTGGGGGCCTTGCCTCTCTCCTGCCTGGGGTCGGAAGAGATAGTGGCGTGGCTTTGGATATTGCCAGCCCTAGGCCAGGCCCCAAAGCTTCTTAAATTAAGAGCTCCTATGACTGGGAGTTGTTGCTGTTTTTGTGGTACAAGGACCTGAACTCAGGTCCTGGGTGCACACTGAGCTGCATTCCCACCAGCCAATTTTTATTTTTTATCTCACTGGGTTGCCCAGACTGGGCTCAAACTTGGGATCCTCCTGCCCCAGCCTCCAAGCAAGCTGGGATAACAGTTGTGTGCCACCATACCTGGGTGTGTTTTTCTGCCTTTAAGAGACAATTTGGAAGCTCAGCATGATGGTGCACACCTGTAGCAGGTGGCAGAGTAGGACTGCAGCCTTTATCAGCCAGGAAACAAAAGAGGGCACAAGAGGGCCAGAGCCCCATGGTTCCCTTCAAGAGTGAGATGCCAGTGACATTAGGACCTCCTGCCAGATCCCTGGGGTCCCAAGCCAGTGTTTAACACATAGGCCTCTGATGATATTTACCAAGCAAACAGTGAAAGCCTTTCAGAATTGCTTTGGAAGCACTGAAGTCAGGTACCTCAGGAGAAAGGCCTGGCAGCTACAGGGGTGTACACTGAGCCCCAGCTCCCCAGGTGCCAAAGTGGATGTCCCTTGCCCCCAGGGGTTCGAGACCAGCTGGAGCACCAGGAAGACCCTCAAAAAAAAGGGGGAAAGTGATCTTTTTGAAAGACTAAGAACTGCTGGCTGCCTTTTCATGCTTAGCTAGACCAACCCCTGGACACAGCTCAGGCCTGCGGACCCTGGGTGGAGCGAGGGGCACTGCTGGCGGTGCTGTTCACTGAGGGCACCGCTAGGCTTCAGCATCTAGATGAAGTAGAACCTTCGCTACAGTTGTCTTAGTTTTGGCTCAGATTGAGTTGTGAGCTTGTGTTTTTTTAACCTTACCTACTTTTGCTTAGAATGAGTGTGTTTGTGATACCATTTGTTTTGTTATATTTTAAAATGATGTCCTTAAGATCTCCGTTCTTTCCTAGGCCCTTATGTTAGCCATGGGATATCACGAGAAGGGCAGAGCTTTCCTGAAAAGGAAAGAATACGGAATCGCCTTGCCCTGCCTCCTGGATGCTGACCGGTATTTCTGGTAGGCGCTCTGGTCCCAGACAGTGTACTCCAGGGGTGGGGTCAGTGTGGCAGCAGGACCAGGGATCGAACCACCGTCTCTGGGCTTCCCAAAGCAGGTGCTTAGTCCCCTGAGCTATCTCACCAGCCCTGCCCTTTGTGGTTTTAATTGGCTTCTCTTCCCTACACAGAATTGTGTAAGTTTAGGCACTTTTTTTTGTCAGTGAGCATTTGTCTGTTTCCTGAGGTAATGCTGCCCACGCCACCTGCAGCCGAGCTTTTCCCCTCCTGGCGTTGGGGCAGGTGCTGGAGTTCCCTGAGTAGGAATACTTTTTCCCCTCAGCTGTTTGACTATGCTAAGGTAATCAATGAGGTTTTTTTTTTTTTTTTCCAAGTAGCAAAACTTTTTTGCGGAACCAGGGAATGAATTCAGGCCTTTGTGCTTGCCATGCAAGCATATCTACTGAACTATCTCCCTGGCCCCTGCAAAACTATTAATTCATGGATGGCTTTAAGTTTTACAGCTTAAATTTGCCCTCTTTGCCTGGCAAGTGACCCCCATGTCCTTTAGACCTGATCATGGTGTCCTCTGTAGACTGTCACTCTGGAGCCCCGGGACATTTCGTGGCATTGTAGGCCAGGAGTCAGTAACTTCCCAAGGTTCCCTGGCCCCTGTTCCTGGGTGACAGTACACAGAGAGACTGTGACGCAGGTATAGGTGGTGTTTGGTTTGATTTTTTTTTTTTTTTTTTTTTTTTTGTTTTAATGTTTAACAGTGTAAACTTCTATTTTGGGTGAAATCCAAAGATTATCCTTTATACTTGAAGATAAATACAAATGTTTGTAGTTTGCACTGGTCAACTCTTTGGGGTGTTAAATAAATCTCAACTTTAACTTATGCAACAAAAGGATTTATTGTCCAAAATTTGGTAGGAAAGGGAAGGCTGGGAGCCTCTAGGGTCTCACCTTGTCTGTCTTGGTGTCTCTGTCTCTATTTCTCTGTTGCTTTCTACGGTTGGCTTCATCTGCTGCAAACAGCATAGACTCTTCAGTTCATTTCTTAAAATGTGGGTAACTTATTTTCTTGCATAGTTGCTCTGATAGTCCTATAACTTGTTATAGGAAATTTCAAGTGTGTTAGAAATATAAACTGGTATATTAAATTCCTGTATAGTGACAGTTATTAAGAAAGGTCTGATCTCCACCATTCTGTGTTATCTCCTTTTTTTTTGAGACAGGGTCCCGCTGTGCTAAGTTCAGGCCCAAGCTGGCCTCAGATTCGCAGCAGTCCTCCAAGTGCTGGGATGACAGGCATGCGCCCTCATGCCTGGCTTCTTGGCCTTTTTACTTGGTCAGGACCATGAACAAGAGCACCGCCCTCATGCTGCCTCAGCATGTTCTAAAGTGATCACATAATTGTCACCAGGGTCTACAAGTAGATGTGTCAGCAGCGTTTTGTCACTATAACATACCTGCAATTACTAGGTTAGAGAAGGTTTATTTTGCTTCAAGATTTGGGGAGTTTCAACCATGGTGGCAGAAGCCTATGGCTCCAGAAGCCTGTTCACCACCTTATGGTAGTTGGAAGCAGAGAGAGGGAGGAACAGAGAGACTGGGCCTGTGGTCCCTTCAAGGGCACCCCAGGCACCAAGAGCCTCCCACGGGCACCCCTTCTGAACTTTGTGCCACCTGCCAGTAGTGCCATGCTTCAGACCAGGCCTCTGAGGGGCTACTTTTTAACCCACCTTTCCTTAAAAAAAGCAAGGTGTAAGCTCAGCTTACTTTCTTGAAGTTGTTATCTTTATACATTTTACATAAAGGTTGAGACTTGTGGGGCTGGGGAGAGAGCTTAGTAGAATAAGTGCTTACCTGGCAAGCACAAGAGCCTGAGTTCAATCCCTGGTTCCACAAAACAAAGAAACTTGTGAGGCAAACAGTAAATTTTTGTTAAGTAATTGTTGAATTATTTAAATTGTTTTGTTAAATAAGCCCAACTGGCATGTAGGTTTTTGTTTTTGGTGTCAGGAATTGAACTCATGACCTTGTGTTTGCTGGGCAGGTGCTGTGCTGCTGAGCTAGCTCTCTCCCTGGTGGTGGCGTTTTGTTTTTCCAAAGCTAAACTCAGATTTTAATAAGCACTGTACATTTTAATGAGATGTGAAAGTTCGCTGACAGTGTTGAATATTAAAGTTACTAAAACTATAAACCAAAAAAATATATAAACCAAAATATTAATAAAGACATACTCTAGGACAGGCCAGATAGCTCAGTGGGTTAAAGTGCCTGCATAGGCAGACACAGGGACCAGGGTTCGAGCCCCCCCCTGTGCCTTGCTGTACTGTGCCGGCCCCACCTGTGAGAAGCTGAGTGTGGCAAAGTGTTGATTGTGTTCCCATGGACAACAGGGCCTTCTCTGCCCCAGAAGCTTGGGCGTGGTACCAGCAGGTGCGGAGCTCTCTCCCAAGTGTCAGCTTGGGCCGTTGGTCCCTGCAGTTCTTGCCCCCTCTGGAACTCGGATCTTCAGGCTGTGGAGTAGAGTTCAGGACACTCCCTCGCAGCCCTGCTCTATGCGTGTGCACATGCAGAGTCCAGTGTCTGTGTCACCAGAGTCCCAGATGGAAAGATAAAAGGAAGAGTGGCGAATGAATACAAGTTCTGGTCTGGCATGATCTTTGCCCCAGCCTGGGTGCACTGCTCCAGGCTCCACCCTTGAAAGCCCATGGTTTTAGAGGATGAAGGCCAAGTGAGGCTGCGTTGGATTTTTTCCTTGCTCAGAGAGCAAATGTCAGCAGAGGATCAAACGGCCTTGTTCACGAGACTCCGAGAGGAAACAAAACTGAACACATGTCACTGCGTGGTTCCAGACGTTTCCTTTCTTCCTCAGCACTTGAGGTGTAGGTTGCTATCATGAGTGTTAGTGAAGCCACAGTGTCGAGCCCAGGCTCCTGAGCCCCAGGCTGCTGATTGTCTGCTCGCTCTCCCTGGCTGGGTCTGGGGCCCAGCTGCAGATGGGCCTTAGGCCGTGGTGCCTAAACACTGTCAGTGTTTGTAGGGGGAGACGGAGGGGAGCGGAGAGGAGAGCGCCTTAGTGTGGCGGCCCTGGGTTCTGCCCTCCAAGCCTGGAAGGGGTGGGTGTGGGTGTGTCCCGACAGCATTCACAGGCAGGTAATCGGCTCCCGTCATAAACTTTGGGACCTTTGTTTTCAAACAGTCTTTGAAAATACCTGAGAACTGGGGAAGAATCCCAGGAGCTCACTGAGAGGGGCTCTGACCCTCACTGGCTCAGCAGTGACGCAGACCCCTCTCTTGCAGCGAGTGCGGCCGAGAGCTGCTGGACACCGTGGATAACTATGCTGTGCTCCAGCTAGACATCGTGTGGTGCTACTTCCGCCTGGAGCAGCTGGAGTGTCTTGATGACGCAGAGAAAAAGCTCAGCTTGGCCCAGAAATGCTTGAAAAATTGTTACGGAGAAAATCATCAGCGATTGGTCCACATAAAAGTGTGTTACCACAACCTGTGTACCTTTGGGCTTGTTTCTAAGTTTGCACTTATTTCTGTTACAGTGTTTAGCCTGCTGCCAGGGGTGCCGTGTATAACTTGCTTCTCAGACCTGCGTTCTCCAGAGTGCTCCCTGGGCTGTCTCTGCGGTGTGCACTGAGCCCAGAGCATGGTTTCAAGCCTAGGCCTTGGCTCCCACCTGCCGTCTTCCTGGGCAGGAGACAGCCAGGGACACACTCAATCAGCCCTGTCGCAAGGTGCAGAGGCAGAGAACAGGCGTCCGGAGGCCAATAGCTCCCCTCAGGGTGGCAGCCCTGTTGGGCACCTCTGGTCCCTCGCGTGCCCAGGTTTTCACTGCTGTGATGTCTCCTGGCAGCTGTGAGCTTCCACGCTCTTCCCTGCTGGCCAGAAGGGCGCGTGTCCTGGGCGCATGTCCTGACCCTGCCCCCCTCCCACCTGCTCAGGGTTGCTTTGGTGCCAGCAGGAGTGACGCCTCTCAGCTTGTGTTGTCATTTGCCCCATGGAGAACGCGAGCATCATGCACCTGAAATTTGAAATATGACAGTTTTGTCCTTCTTCCCTGATAACTTTAGGGCAACTGTGGGAAAGAGAAGGTGTTGTTTTTAAGACTTTACTTGCTTCAAGGGATCCGAAATTACCACAGTGGAAATGGAGAAGAGGCCCGTGAGTATCTGAATAAGGTGAGAAGTATCTCAATAAGGCCACCAGTGTGTGGCAACCTTTTGCATTGTTGGGAGCCTTTTTCCTGCTCCACAGAGGGGAAGCGTCTCATGAATTCAACAGCTGGACCCTGGGCCAGGGAGATAGCTTAGTAGAATAAGTGCTTGCCTGGTGGCAAGTGCAGGGTCCTGAGTTCAATTCCCAGTTAAAAAACAAAAACAAAAACAGTCCCTTAGGAGAGCTCTGCCCCTCTCCGCGTGGTCTCTGCTTGGAGCCCACAAACCCTTGTGTTTCGTAGGGTGCAGGCAGGGTGCTGCAGTGGGAGCACTTGCAGAAGAGAGCAACCTTCATTGGGCAGAAGTTTCTGTCCTGTCATCTCGAAGCTGAGAGGTGGCAGCCAGGCCAGAGAGCAGCTCCCATGGGTGACCTGCTCTTCTGTGACTCCTGCAGGGGCAGGGTATGGGGGCTGGAAGAGTGCCTGTCCTCAGCTGTCCATGCTGCAGACCCAGCCTCTGCTGCCCGACACCTGGGCTCCAGGGAGTTTTGTTACCTAGCCAGGGATAAGGGATCCATCACACCCAGCTCCCTACCTGTTGGCTCAGGTGGTTGTGTGGATGAGCTTCTCATTCTGCTCCATGATAGGTTTGGTGTAGTTTCTGATCTGAAGTCTGATTCACACTAGGTATACCCCATTTCTAGGCTTGTGCTTTGTGTCATGGTCTAGTGTTGCTCCTACCGCTTGATCGGCACTTTCTCCCTGTCTGTAGGCACGGCTGCTCTTCAAGGAGCTGCACATCGACCCCTCGAAAGTGCACAGCCTGATGCAGCTGGGGTTCACGCCCCAGGAAGCCCGGCTGGCCCTGCGCGCCTGCGATGGCAATGTGGACCATGCAGCCATTCATATCTCCAACCGCAGAGAGGTAGCGCTTCACATGTCCCTGCAGCAGTGCTTCACGAGCTTGTGAGGGATCGGGGTAGCATGCTCATTTCTCAGATGCTGAACCTCTCGGACACGAGAGAGTGCAAAAGACAGTCCTAGTAGATGCCCTGTCCCTCCAGCTCAGAAAGGAAGGCAGGCTGAGGAGGCAGCTCAACGGCTCCAGTGCCTGCCGGGCAAACCCAGGGTCCTGAGTTTGATTCCCAGTATTAAAAAAAGAAAAAGAAGACATCTTTTAATTGCCCGTTTCCAGGGAATACAGCTTCCTGTGGTGGAAGTTGCATAAGCAGTGTCACATCCTCGGTCTCCCTTGACACCATAGTGTATTTCTGGAGGCCATTCTGAAGAGGGCTGTAGGGAGCCGGGGAGATGGCTCAGTGGAATAAGCGCTTCCCCGGCAAGCGCAAGGGCCTGAGTTCAGTCCCTGGTTCCACAAAAAAAAAAAAAAAAAAAAAAAAAAACCGATGAAGAGGGCCCTTTCAAGGGGTCATTGCACGGAACTGGATTGGGCTTGCATTCTTGTCTGAAATTTTAGTCAAACGTAGAAATAGGAGCCTTACACTATGAAAGCACAGGTGAGAATATAGCCACGTTACAGGAAGCATTAGGCCCGTGGAGCTGGGAGGACCCTTCTGCCAGCGTATTAGTTGTCCCGTGAAGCAGTGAGACCCCAGCAGCTGATGCAGGGTGGCACCTGTGAGTGGCTTTCTCCTCTGTAGAACAGGGAATTGTGCTAGATTCTTCAGGTCCTTCCAAGCTGTGAATCCAGCCAGAGGACTCTGGAATCTTCTCATACAGCCTCTCTTTGCTGAGAAAAGCAGCCCATCGGGACTGTTGGAAGGACAGGAAGGGTTATTGGTCCTTTGCCTACCTGGTTGTTGTGGCCAAGGATGTGCAGCGGCTGGGCAGCCAGGGCCTGAGGGGCTGTGTGGGCAGCGGCTTCCATGGCTGTGGCTGGCTACCTTGGCAGGCCGGCCACAGATCAGGGACAGACAAGCTAGGGCGTGCACTACTGGAAAGGAGGTGTTGTGAATGTTACATTGATGTTGAACTTAGTTATTGGTGTGATCCCATGGGACTTGGAAAGCCAGGGTTTGCTTCTTTATTGAGACAGGGTCTCACCGCACCTCAGGCTGGCCTTGAGCTCACTTTGTAGCCCAGGCTGGCCTCACCTTAGCCTCACAAGTGCTGGGATATAGATCTGCTCTGCTCTGTGACAGCACGCCCGGCCTCAGACCAGGGTTTTACAGAGGTCATAGAAACACTTTAATTATAGTACTTCATAGTTTAGAAATTCACAGTCACTGTCATTCAGTTCTGTCTCACTTTGAGGTCATGAGAACAGTGATTTTCATTTTACAAACAAGGATAATTATGGGTCAGAGACTTGAGTTTTAAGGTTTAGTATCTGTCCAGGAGGCTGAGGCAGGAGGATCATTTGAGAACAGTCCAGACAGCATAGTGAAACAGTGTGCCAATTTTTTTTTTTAAGAAAAGTAGAAGCTGGGGGTGTAACTCAGTGATAGAGTGCTTGCTTAGCACTGATGGGGTCCTGGGTTCTAGATTCTTAAATGCCAAAAAGTACAGTGGATGCACGCAGACATGAATTCAGCGATAAGAGTCACCACATCCACAAAGCTGAGGGCAGCAGATAGTTCTGCACAGCAGGACCCTGAGTACTCCAGAGGAAGTAGTTGTTCCTGGTGCACAGCACTCAGCTGTGGGCTGCAGCTGGCACCTTCCTGGGGCCCCACTGCCTGTCATGCCTGAGCCTCACCCACGAACCCCACATGGAGGGTTGCCTGTACTGTATGGGGTGTTTCCTCGCAGCATTTTGAGCGCTGTGTGCAAGCTTGTTCGATCTAACTCTTGCTAGCACAGAGAAGTATCCAAAAGTGCTCTTTGTGCTGTGTAGATGTAGCAGTTGGTCGCTGCAGGAAAGGTGGGAGGCTTCCAGTCAGGTTCTGGGCTGCGCTGGGCAGTGTGTGGACCTTCTTCTGGTGCTGGGATTTCCTGATGGGAAGATTGTTGGGTCTCCACCTCTGGAGCAGAGACGGAAGGAGCTGTGAGGGAGGCAGGCCCAGGCTGTTCGCTGGGGTGCACCTTGGTGTGTGTGTCACAGTTGCTGCCCAGTTGCAGGCTGGGGCGTGTGTGTGGTGTGTGTCACAGTTGCTGCCCAGTTGCAGGCTGGGGTGTGTGTGTGGTGTGTGTCACAGTTGCTGCCCATTGCAGGCTGGGGTGTGTGTGTCACAGTTGCTGCCCAGTTGCAGGCTGTGTGTGTGTGTGTGTGTGTGTGTGTGTGTATGTGTATGTGTGTGAGATAGTTGCTGCTCAGTTGCAGGACAAGGCTAGTGTGGAGGCCTTGTGATAGTTGCTGCTCAGTTGCAGGACAAGGCTAGTGTGGAGGCCTTACCAGGAATTCAAGGTGTAAAGAGAGGAAACAGTGGAGGCCTGGGGCACTGGCTTGTGTGGTGAACCCATTGGGCAGCAGTGGGGCAACAGTGGCGGCCTTCGGTAGGGGCTACTGGGGTGGAGACAGAGACAAGGGACAGGGGCCTACAGGTCCCTGATGTCTGGGCCAGGCAATGACTTGGCTCACTGGGGCCTTCTGGGGACTGGAACTGTCTGCCACAGTTTGCGGCTTATGTCCTGAGACGCCAGGCCTTTTCCTACTGCAGGATGTAGGTGGCACCAGGGCCCACCAGGCCCCTCTGCTCACTGCTGCCCCACATCTCCTCAACCTTGTTTTCTGGGGAAATTTGTCTCATTAGAAAATGATGGGATTGCATTAAATTCTTGTTTTGCTTTTTTTTGGCACCAGGGATTAAAACTCAGGATCTTGTGCTTGCCTGGCAGGTGCTTAGCTGCTGAGCTATCTCCCTGGTCCCAAAATTGCATTAAATTAGTGTGGTTTTCAAACTTGTGTTTTTTTTTTTTTCTTCCACTGCTAGGTATTAAAACCATGTGAAGTAGTTGCTGTACCACCCACTGAGCTGCCCTCTGCAGCCTAGACCCCCCCCCCTTTTTTTTTTGTCTTTTTGAGACAGGGTCTCACTATGCAGTTCAGGCTGGCCTTAAGCTCACTTTGTAGCTCAGGCTGGTCGCGAACTCACAACAATCCTCCTGCCTCAGCCTCCCGAGTACTTGGGATTACAGGCATGCGCCACCACACCCGGCTGACACCCTTTTTTTGAGTCAGGGCCTCACTGTGCAGCCCAGGGTGGCCTCAACTCATGGCAGTCCTCCTGCCTCAGCCTCCTGAGGATAGGATTGTACGCATGCACCACTATGCCCAGCAAACTTTTTTTCCATTTATGTATTTGGTACAGGGTCTCACTACTCAGTTCATACTTGTAGTGCTTCTTTTTTTCAGCCTCCCCCGCGCTGGGATTATAGGCCTGCACCACCATGCCTGGACTGAGTCTGGCTCAGCATGTCCCTCGGCACTTAGTCCGCTGAGCTATCCCTTTGGCCCTGCAAACACATTTTTTAAAGCAGCTGAAAAAGACATTTTTATGGGTGTTTCCATTTATAAAACAAGTGCACAGTCTTCCAGTCTGGGCCAGGGGTTGTCAGCAGCCAGCCAGCCATGTGTGAGCAGCAGCGCCTGCGCCATCAGGCTGGGTGGTCCTGGGCCCTCCCGTGTCCTGTGACACAGACTCTCGCCCCTTGAGTCGGCTGCGAGGCAACATCGTTGGCACCGGCTAATCCATGGGAAGCTCTGGTCGTCCTGGATGGACCTGCAGAGTGGGTGTGGGTACCCCCTTCCTGCCTGGACTGAGGCTTCCCCCAGCCGCCGCCTCAACAGTGCCCAGGACCCCTCCTGCTGCAGGACGCGGGGTGAAGGGAAAGAGGTGCTCTTTGCCTCTGTTGCCCTGCAGAACCTCAACCTCTGACCGGGTGGCCTCGATCTTCCCTGCAGGAGCTGGCCCAGATTAGGCGGGAGGAGAAGGAGAAGAGGCGGCGCCGCCTGGAGAACATCAACTCTCTGAAAGGCATGGGCTACTCTGCGCGCGCCGCTAGGCAGGCGCTGCACCAGGCCAGCGGGGACCTGGACGGAGCCCTGAAGGTGACACTTTCTGCCAGCTGCTGTGTGGGGCCTCTAGCCAGGTGGCAGAGCTCCTACTGGGGCGTGGCGCCCGTCACACCGGCAGCCCTCGCATGTGCTCACATTGGCAGGAGAGCGTTAGTGGTAGCAGGCGTGCTGTCCCGGGCAAGGGAGAGAATGCAGCGTAGTTTCTGCACTAAGCTTTTTCTTAGGTGTCTGGTTTTGCGTACTTGTCAGTAGCCTGGCGGAGGAGCTTTGTAAAGACACAAGACGGCTGTGACCAGCAGGGCATGTTGCCAGCTGGGCTGCACCACAGCAGCGGGAGGCGGGGACCCCTGCCTTGGATGCCTACCAGCCACATCCTGGGAGACTGGGATGAGGCTGGGCACAGGCCCAAGCTGGGAAGCATCCCCAGCACTCGAGGCTGAGGCAGGAAGACAACTGTGAGTTTAAGGCTGTCCTGGGCTCCACAGTTAGCGCATGGCCTGCCGGACCATGAACAAAACCTTGTATCACGGAAACAAAACCAAGCGAGGCAGGTGACTGCCGACCCCCAGAGGGGCTCAGGGATAATTAAAATACTTTGTAAATGTATTTGGCCACTATCAGAGTATGTCCTGTTGGAGACCGAAGAGTCTTAGGTTTAAGAATAAATGAAGAGCTGGGTGTGATGGTACACTCCTATAATCCCAGCACTCTGGAGGCTGGAGCAGGAGATTGTTGTGAGTTAGAGACCAGCCTGGGCTAGAAAGTGAGCTTCAGGCCAGCTTGAGCTGCATAGTAAGACCCTGTCTCAAAAAAGAAAAAAAAGTAAATGAAGAGACCAAGGGCTGGAGCCACAGCTGTCCTTGGCTCTTGCGCTGTGGTGTGTGGTGCCTCTGCAGCACACTGCCCACATCCTGTATGGCTGCACCCCTGCACGCCACAGCTCTGCCTAGGCCCGTCTGCCTGGGTCCCCAATGGCTCCTTCTGGCTGCTCGGTTGCCCGTCTTCCTCCCTCCCCTTGGCTAGGCCTCAGTGTGTGGCCCAGCCACCCCTTTTGTCCCCCGTCCCCTGCAAGTTCTGGGTCAGGGCTGTAGTGAGAGTAATGGGTCCTGCACTTGCAGATCCTCCTTGGTAACCCTCACATGTGGTGGCTGAACGACTCTGCTCCAGACCCCAACAGCCGCCACCGGGGGGAGAGTCCTTCTCAGGAGGGCATTGAGCAGGTGAGTTCAGCCTTCCCGGACAGGTGGGAGGCCTGGGCGGGCCGAGTGCCCAAGCAGGTGTTTTCTTAAGGAGCTGGTCAGACTGTGTCTTGTTCCTCAGCCAGTCTCTTCCTTGGCACCCAGTTCCTTGTGTGCCTGGGGATGGCTCCATTCATGCTGCCATGAGTATGTGGCCCAGGATGACCTCATGTGACCTTTCCCGAAGGCCTTGTGCCTGTGGGGGTCTAATAGTGACAGGAAGGGCACTGGTGTGCATGCTAGAGCCATTGCGCTGAGACGAGGTCTTGCTGTACCTTGTGGGGGGTGTGTAGCTTAGGAGCTGAATGTCGTGGTCACTGCCACCCCTGCTCTATCCTAGCTGGTGTACATGGGCTTTGACTCGGCAGTAGCTGAAGCTGCGCTGAAGGTGTTCAGGGGCAACGTCCAGCTGGCAGCACAGACCCTGGCGCACCACGGCGGCAGCCTTCCCCCCAACCTGCAGCTGCCAGAGGAGGACTCGTCCACGCCGTCCACATCCCCTTCAGACTCTGCAGGTAGGCAGTGACTTCAGTTCCACTCTTGTTCCCGGGACGGTCGTCCTTCCTGCCTTCACCTGCCGTTTCCCTGTAGGAACCTCCAGCACCTCCACAGACGAGGACATGGACACAGAGGCTGTCAACGAGGTCCTGGAAGACATCCCCGAGCACGAGGAAGATTACCTCGACTCAACCCTGGAGGACGAGGAAATCATTATCGCAGAGTACTTGTCCTATGTAGAAAGCACACAGTCAGCAACCAGCTAAGCCTTGGACAGACGTAAGGGCACTTCTGGGTATAAATTCTGTCATGAGAAGCCCGGCGCGGGTCTTTTATTCTTGCTGTTCTTTGATGCTGCTGCAGAGCGCTGCTGCTGCCTCCTCTTCCTCATGGTAGGAAAGGCAGGAGGCGGCCAGGGGACCTGTGCGCCCCGTCTGTCTCCAGGAGGTGCCTCTCTGCCTGTCCACTTGGGTTCTCACCCAACAGGGGGAGCTGGCACCTGCTATTCCTGAGAATGGGGTATCCCCGGGGAAGGGACAGGGACCATAGAGCCTGCCCTGCCCTTCCTGTCACCCCAGCCTTACACTTAGCTTCTTCTCCTACCTGCTGCAAAGTCCTGTCTTCCGCCTGCGCCATCTCGCTGGGCACCCTCTCTAGCCCGCCACGTCGTGTCCCCTGGGCCCTCATCCAGCTGCAGTGCAGCGGAGAGCACAGGCCTGCGTCCTGAGGTGCTGCTTGTGCTCAGCAGTGCTTGATCTCCAGGCGGCCACAACGGCATGTGCCTCAGAAGGCCTCGGTCTTGTTAAATGTGAAATTCTAAATGCTGAACAGTAACTTACAACTTTGGATTAACATCTTAGACTCTGCTGTCCCAGGAACTCACCCCTGAGACTTCAGCTTTAGAAACATTTTCTCCCAGTGGGTGTGGGGGGGGTTCTGTAATGGAAGCTGTCCTGAAAGGACATGGGGCAGCCTAAGTGACTGTCCTCTAGGATGCACTCTGCCAGGCACTGGGCACAGCTGGCAGCCATGTCCCTGAGACCTGAGCGCCTGACTGAAGGCAGCGAGGCCCCGTGCCGCCCGTGGGAACCCAGTGGCAGTGCTTCAGCTTTGGTAAACAGCAGCCCAGCCAGGGAATCGGGGATCCTCTCTCGTCTTAAAATGGACGATGATGATGGAAACGAGAGCCGAAGCATCTGCCCAGTGACCTGGAGCTGAGCTCAGTGCAGGCATCGCGAGGGAAGAGGAAGGCTTACAGAGAGGGGCAGCCCTGGCGGTGGGGAGAGGGTGAGGGTGGGAGGGAAGGCAGGCCCCACCTAAGGTTGGGCCTGGCACTGGGGGCTCCCTGAAAGCTCTGGCTGGCGAGTGCCTTTCCTGGGTGTGGTGGCAGGCCGCTGAGCCAGGGCTGCAGGGCTGGATGAGGGTTTGCAGTTCAGAGGATTCCAAAGGGCGAGTGTCATTCTAGACCTGGGATAGTGGGGTGCTAGTGGAGGAGAGCTGAGTGTGGGGGCGCCTCTGAGACACATGGGGGAGGAAACCTGGGGGTAGTGGGTTGCCGAGTTGGCCCCAGAGCCCAAAGGGGTAGGCCGTGCCCAACTGGAGGGAGCCCAGGCCAGGGCAGGCACAGGGCAAAAGCCTAGGCTGCGCGGTGAGGGGCTGTGCTTGGCTGCTGACCTCGCTGCTGACCTCCTCTGCCTTGGTGACACTGCTGTGCCACCCATTTTTCTGCCCAGATATCCCACAGCCTTGTCCTCCTGGCCAGTTGAATAAATGGATCAATGACAACCAACCATTTTCTTTCAGAAATTTTTGTGGTACTGGGGACCCAGTCTTGCCCGTGGCAAGTACTCCGTCACAGGCTGTATCCCCAGTCAGGCCTTCTTTAGCACATGGAATTGTGCTGTGGGCAGAGGGGGCCAACTAGTGCAGAGCCACTGGAACTGCCATGAGACATGGGCCCGGGAAGTGTCCTCAGTGCCCCCATGGAAATAGTCACCCCATGTGTGTGCTGGAGATATGTAAAATAGTGGCACAGCGGCCGGTCCTATCTTACAAGTGCCGCTTCCCTGGTACATAGCAGAGCAGTTCTGCTGCTGTGGCAGATGAGGCAGGCGCGAAGCCCCCAATGGGCATGGCCAGGCCGCACCAATGAGCTCGGTCTCTGAGCAGGAGTGGGCTCTAGCCCAGCACCAGGGTCTGGCTCTCTGCCATGCTTCTCGCAGCACCACCCACCTCTACCCCTGGAGGAGGTTCCCAGCGAGCAGTGACATCCCTGCCCCATGGGGCTGAGTGCTCCAGGGCCCCAGAGGGCAGCACCTGTGCCAGCAAGGCCACTTGCCCAGGGCTTCTGGGTCAGGCGAGGCCCATCGCAGATGTGTGCATCTCCCCAGGCTGTGTGCCAAGGTCACCCATGAGACCTGGCATTTGAGAAGTGGCAGGTGGACCTGCAGGCCAGCAGACTGCCCAAGAATTAGCTGCGCTCTGAGTACAGAGCCTGCCAGGCCTCAGCTGCTGGCCCAGGGACCTGCCCAGAAGGCTGCCAATTAGTGCCAGGCACTGTCATCTGCATTGACACACCAGAAACCAGCTGGAGACTGGCACGGGGCACTGGAGGCACCATGGAGGTGTCAAGGAGGCTCCTGGCCTCGCCCCTCAGCTACTGGCAGGATGCCTGTGCTCTACGCTATGGGCCACCACTTGGCACAGTCTTGACAATGCGCACAGTGGTAGGCACCTGGTCCACAAGGCCAGTAGCCCTGCTACCCATCTGCACAGCCCTGGATGGGAGAGGCCCCCTGGATTTGTGCTGGAAAATCTCCAGAGCAGGGGACCCAGATGCCAGGGTCTGTTGTACAGCTACTGTTCATGGGAATCCTGGTGGCAGCACCCAATATCAGCCAGGATGTAGGGCTGTCCCCTGCTCACAAGGCTTGGAGGCCTCCTGGGACAGTCTGCCACAGCAACAATTTTTTGCTTTTGAAAACAAACCCTTACCACTCTGGATAGAGGAGCCCCAGCCTCTGGCCCAGGAGCTTGGGGAGCCGGGGTGGGCCAGGGGGCGGGGCTTCCGATAGGGAGAGGCTGTGTCCCCAAGGTAGGGGACGCATTACAACACTGGCGGGCAGCCCAGAAGCAAGCTTGGGGGCTGGTAGGCTTGGGCACTGGTCCTCTGGTCCCCAGGCACTGACGTCCCTTCTTCAGGTGGGCTGCAGGGGCGCATCTGTGATGCAGGCCACCCTGTTGCTGAAGAGGCGTGACAGACTGCGCTTGGCCGTGGGCCTGGGATATGGGGCCTGGAGCCCACGCAGATCCCAGAGGCGTAGGGCCCCATCATGCGAGGCTGTGTAGAGCATGTGGCCATGCACCTGCAGGGGTGGGCAGGCTGTCAGGTGACCTTCGTGGGGGCTGCTGGAGGGGCCTCCCTAGCTGGGGAGCGGGGCTTGGGCTGCGCCTACCTGCAGGCAGTTGATGATGAGCGCGTGGCCGCGGAACACCCTCTGCAGAGCTCCTGATTGGGCGTCAAAGGCCCGGGCACAGGCGTCCCCGCTGCCTGTGAATACTGACAAAGAGCGGCACGTGGGCCTCCAGCTGCCCCTGCCGCCTCCCGGGTGCAGGGTGAGCACCGCCTGCCTTGGATGCCATGTTTCAGAGCCAGGACCCCGCCCCCACTCTTCAGGGAAACGTGCTTCCTGGAGGCCCCTGGGCTCAGGGTGCTGACTCTTCACCCCTCATCCTGTGTGAGCTCCTTGTCGACCCTGCCACTCTCCGGCTTCTCTCCTGCACTCCTCAATGCAAGTCAGGCTGCCCCAGGAGGGCAGGGTGCCGTGGCACCAGGGAGGGCAGGAGTGAAGCTGTACCCATCTGGCTGCTGCCAGAGTGCCCTTGTCCGTGACAGCCCCTGCTGGGGAGCAGCCTCAGTCTCCTGCCCAGGCCTGGATGTGGGCGAAGGCAGAAATAACTAACCTTCAGAGTCTGGAGCCTAAAGCCCCAGAGTTCCAGAGGCCACGCCTCTACTGGGAGGTCAGCTCGAATTTTCCCGGTGGCTCTTCCCTCCCTCATTCCTGGGAACTCTGAGGTCCAAGGGGCACTGACTGCCACTGCCACAGGACTTGTGAAGGCAGGGGAACCACAGTCCTGCAGTGTGTGCTGAGGACGCGGCCTCCCCTAGGGCAGCCAAGTTCTGGGTATGAAAGCTTTGAGCCAACTGGATGGAGCCAGTACTCAGAGCCTGTCCTTCCTTTCCAAAATGCGCCTGACTCAACTTCCCAGTAATGTCCTAGCCTAAGCTGGCCACTCTTGCAGGTAGAAATCTAAGAGCCACAAGCACGAGCCTCTCTGCGGGGCTGCCAGGACCCATCATGACGGGCGCCACATAGCTAGGAGATGCAGCCCTCAGTTCTTTCCTCTCCTGGCACCCCTGCGGCTATGCTGAACCAGGAAGCTCCACCAAGGATGCAGATGTGTCTGAGGGTGGGCAAAGAGGCAATGGAGTAAAGGACCTGGGCGCCAGAGGCTCTGGCTAGTGTGCCAGCCCGAATCTTCTGAGAGAAAAATAACCACTGCCTCATTGGAACCACAACAGGGCTGGTGAGATAGCTTGGCAGACCAAGCACCTGCTAAGCAAGAACAAGGCCTGGGGTTCGATCGTGGGCACCACATACTGCCCCGGCCCTGGGCGCCCTGAGCCGGCCACCAAGACCGTGGTGGTGCACACCTGTAATCCCAGTGACGGGAGGCTGAAAACAGGAGGATGAAGAGTCTGAGCTGTGTATGTACCAAATACATTAATAATAATAACAAGCCCCACAACACCTGGATTTTCTCTGATCTGAGGTCAAATAAGGCAAGTGAAGCCAAATGCACTGCACCTTGGGTTAGAATGCAGCAGTCTCACCTGGAGAGTCAGAATGTCCCTGGGACAGGATTTCCAACCCAGGATCTCTGAATGTTTGTATCACCCCACTTTGCTCTTTCTTTTTTTGTGTTTTTAGATAAGCTCTGACCATGTAGTCCAAACTGGCCTCAGACTCACTATGCACAAAGCCTTGGGTTCAAACCTGAGGCAGGGGTCAGGGAGATGGCTCAGTGGAATAAGCGCTTCCCTGGCAAGTGCAAGGGCCTGAGTTCAATCGACCACTTACGGTCTCCCCTAGAGGTGGGAGGAGCCCTAGGCCCACCCAGGCCCTTTGAACAGCTAGGGGAAAACCCTGCCTTTGGGGTCCTGGATGCCAGATCACCGGGGAGAATCTGATTGAACCCATACCCACGGCTGAACACAGAGGGTTTCAGGGCACGGGGCCGGGACGGTCACTTACAGGTTCCCGCGTGGAACTTGAGGGCACTCACGCTGCGGCGGTGGGCGGGGAAGGTGCGCACGCTGCACCCAGTGTCTGGCAGCCAGCACTTCACGGTCCTGTCCGCGCTGCCGGAGTACAGCAGTTGCTCTGCGAGCTGGGGTGGGGGTGGGGGGCACAGGTGACTGCAGAGATCCCGGCCAGAGGCTCCCGGCTCCACCTTCCCCACAGCACAGGGTTTGCAGGGTGGAGACCCGGTGGCTGCCTGGTTTCATCCTGCCCAGAACCTGGCCATAGACAGTGACATTGGGGGATGGAAAGGGATGCCCTACTCTAAAGGGGCTTCCACATAGGACACTTGGTGCAGGGAAAAGGGTCTACCAGGATCAAGAAGACCAGGTTAAAACTGAAGCTTGGAGCACCAGGGGCCACCACAGGGTCACTGCTACGCCCACAGGGACGGAAGAAGGTCCCAAGACAGGCTCACCTTGTACCGAGGCTGCTAGTCTAGGAGAGGCGGGGCCAGGGCCCAGAAGTGAAGGACAGCACCTTGCTGGGAGGGACAGGTCCTCACCCAGCAGGCACCCTGGTCAGTGAGCCCCAGTACACATAAGCCAAGGAAATAGAGACAGCTAGCGTCCTCACAGCCCTTCTCTGGGCACAGTGACCCCTGTATTCGTCCACACCCGCTCCCACCACCCTTCAAAGGTCCCCAAACTTGTGCATTCTGGCCGCACTCTAGGTTGCTAGCGCTTCAGGCCCCCAGCTGACTCAGCTTCCACACAGAGACCAGCTGACTCATGCACGTTGGACACAGCAGCCAACAGGGTCAGGTGGGGCATGAGGCTCACCATGTGACCTCCAGGAAGCAGGGGCTGCACAGAAGGTCCCATACAGGGCCAACTGGTGTTCCTCAGTCCTACTCTGACACCCTGTGAAAGTTGTGGTTGGCTCCTGAACATGGAATCGTCCTAAGTGGTCTGCTCCCAAAAGGACAGGGACGCAAGCAAGCCTGAGGTTCCTGAATACCAGGCTTACAGTGCCCGGGTGTCATAACTTGGGACAGGATCATTATAAAGTCATTTAATGTCAAAGGAAGTTCACCTCCAGAGGAGAGTGCTGGCCAGCACAGAAGCAGCCTCTTGGAGACTGGGTATCCAGAAGCTGGAATATAGCGACATGAAGAGGAGAGGAAGGCTGCAAGTGGGTTCCTGGGACCGGGCTAGCATCGGAAGCCAGCACTGAAGCTGACGGGGAGAATGATGAGAGACTTCAGTGACACAGGAGGCAAGCGGTGCTCTCTCCATGAGCCCTGACTCACCAAATGGGAAGGACGGCCCAAACCTGCAGGCCCGTGGTGACCACTGGGCCCCCAGAGGCCCCACAAGGAAGCCACCAGCGCAGTGCAGCAGTAGATGCAGCGGACTGCAGTGGCTGGTGAGTTGCTTGGGTTCAGATGGCCCCCTGGAGGGGGAGCTTGGCCAGGAGCGACCTTGGAGACAGGCCAACTGAGCTCGGAACACAGAACTGCTCCAGGGAGTGAGGGGCTTCCAGGGTCAGGATGAAGTTAACCAAGCTCAAGTCAGCAAGAGGTCAAGGGCACGAGTTCGGGCCTGCAGGAGGCGCAGTGCTGAAAGCTGAGCAAAACAGGTTCCTGAACTTCCGTGGAGCGAAGGCGCTCGCTTCCTGGGGTTACCCGTTACCCTGCTGCACACTGGCTGGCTGGGGTTGGTCAGTATGGATCTGGGCTCTGTCTGCCCAATTTCTTTTTTTTTTTTTTTTGGTATTTTAGGGAAGGGTCTACAGGGTGTTCAGGGTCTCGCTACTAGATTGGACTGGTAGTGATCCACCTGTTTACAACTTACCAAGAGCTGGGATTACAGGCGAGGGGCCAGTCTCAACTGCAGTCTTAGCACGCCCCAGGGGCAAAGGCCCGGGGATTGAACCCCTGGCCCCTGCACCTGCTGGCGGGCGCTTTATTCTGCTGAGCTATTTGGCCAGCCCTTGCCCAATTTCTTTACCAGTGACATCAGGGACACACTTTAAAGTAGACATATGTTTTTTCCTATTTTTGTCTTTTTTTCCTTTGTCTTGTTTTCCCTTTTTTTTTGACTGTTCTCATTCCATGAATGTGAGCATTATTTTTAGCTTTCTCGTTGTCATTCTTTCTGTCCTTATTCCTATTTCTTCCTTTGCTCTTCCCTTCTGGCTTTTTCAGCAGTTTCCCAAAGTCCTCCTGCATGGCCTTGTCCTCCAGCCTTGGCTCTAACCTCTTGCTCTTCTATTTCTCTATTTTTTCCCCCTAATCTCTTTTAAAATTTCAGTCCTGGGCCAGGGAGATAGCCCAGTGGCTAAAGTGCCTGCCTGGCAAGTGCAAGGTCCCGAGTTTAATTCCCAGTACCAGTAAATAAATATATAAATATATAAATGAATAAGCAAATAAATAAAGTTTCAGTCCTGAGGGAGAATCTCCATATTAATGGAGATGTTTACAGTGCACAGTTTTGTGGTTTGTTTTAGATTTTGTTAAGTAAGCACAAATCTAGTCCCTACAGCTAAAGGTAGCAAATCAATAATTAGCAGTTTGTCTCTCTCCAGGTGGTGTCTGATGCTGCTCTCATTGCTGACTGTACCTCTTTAGCCAAAGTGATACAACTGCTCTAATGAGTTCTTCTCGATATGCTAAGACTGGGACACCTTAAGAGTCATAATCAAGGGGCCAGGGAGATGGCTCAGTGGAATAAGCACTTCCCCCGCAAGTGCAAGAGCCTTTTAATCCCTGGTTCTGCCAAAAAAAAAAAAAAATCATAATCAAATCTATAGCCCAGATCCAAAGAGGCAGTGGCTGGGTTCAACAGCCAGCAATTTCTCATTCCCAATAACTTGAAGGGGTAGGATCTTGCAACAGGCTCAAAACCCAAAAAGCAGGGCCAGGGCCTGAGTTCAATCCCAGGTTCCACCCCCTGCCAAAGGCCAGCTATACCTAGAAGATATCTTGAGATTCAGTCATTCCCAAGGGCTCTAAATACTAGCAATAAAGCTATTTGTCATAAGCAATTCTAGCATCAACCAAGGAATTGAAAAAAAAAAAAAAGAAAAAAGAAAGAAAGAAAGCAAGGAAAGAAAACAAGATACTTAAGCAAGATGCAAACCCATGGGCTGGCGAGATAGCTCAGTGGACTAAATACCTGCTTGGGCAAGCGTAGGGGCCTGGGTTCAGTCCCTGGCACCACAACCCGTGCAGCCCTGCCCCTGGGCATGCTGAGCTGGGAACCAAGTCCAGGTGTGGCTCACGCCTGTAAGCCCAGCCCTGGGGAGGCTGAAAACAGAAGGATCGCTATGAGCCTGAGCTGGGTAGGAAAATCCTGCGAAGGAAGGAAGGAGAAGAGGAAGAGGAGGAGGAAGAGGCACTAAAAGATGTAACCCCAGATATTTAGGTCACAATAATTTGAAAGCCACCCACCTGGAACCCCTGCAATGCTAACAGTGGAAGTAACAAGGCAGATGAATAAGGCTCCAGAAAAAAGTAAAATCAGAAATAGTTTCTCAAATAACTACAGAGATGGCAACCATGAAGAAAGGCATGTTAGTGACTGTAGATATATATATATATATATATATATATATATATATATATATATATATATGTTTAGAGAGAGAGAGAGACTTAGGAAGATGATGGAGTCCACAAATGCCCAATACAAAAAATAAATGGAATCTATGAAAGTTTCAATCAGACAATCAGATTAAAAATTCCACTGAAATGAGATTGGGCATGGTGGTGCATGCCTGTAATCGCAGCTCTTGGGAGACTGTAAACAGGCAGATCACTGTAAGTCTGATCTAGTAGTAAGACCCTGAACACCCTGTAGAACCTTCTCTTAAAAAAAAAAAAAAAAAAAAAAAATTCCACTGAAAGTATATATGGCTGGATGAGCCAACATGAACACGGAATACCAAATCTATAAAACAGGATTGCAGGTAGTGAGCATGAAAAGAATGTGTTCTTTTTTTATTTTCCTTTTCTTTGTGGAACCTGGGATTGAATTCAGACCTTTGCATTTGCCAGGGAAGCGATTATTCCACTGAGTCATCTCCCAGGCTCCATAGCAGGGCCAGAGAGATGGCTCAGTGGAATAAGCGCTTCCCTGGCAAGCACAAGGGTCTGAGTTCAATCCCCAGTTCTGCCAAAAACATAAATAAAAAATCATAATCATAATCATAATAAAAAATAACCTACCAACAAAGAAAAGTCCAGGCCCTCAGGGATTCACTGCTAAATTTTGTAAGAAAGTTCAAAAACACCTAATGATGCTACTTCTCAAACCCTTTAATAAAACTGAGAGAGAAGCAATATCCCAAACTCATGCCTGGAAGGAAACATTATACTGCTACCAAAACTAGAGACAGATCCAACCAAAAAATGAGAACTGCAAACCAATGTCCCTAATGAACACAGATACAAAAATTCTCAATAAGATACTGGCGAACAGAATGCAGAAAATCAGGGCTGTGGATGTGGCTCAGCAGTAGAGTTTTTGCTTTGTATGTTACAGGGCCCGAGTTCAATACCCAGCACTATGGAAAAAAAAAAAAGGAAAATTAGAAGGACTTTTTCTCAATCTGATAAAAGGTATCCATGACAAACCAACAGCCAACATCATCATAAGACAAAAACTGAAAGCTGGCCAGGGATGCAGTGCAGTGGCACAGTGCCAGCCTGGCGAGCATGAGGTCACGAGTCCATTTCCCAGCACCAAAATAAACAAAGACCCTGAGAGCTGGCACACAGATGCAGGGCACCCCAGGTGTGCCTGGCCCCGGGCAGCCCGCAGCTCTTACCTCCAGACAGATGACCGAGCCCTGGTGCTCCCGGAACACCCGCAGCTGCTCCCCGCTCAGGATGTCCCAGGCGCGGACGGTGGCATCGGTGCTGCCCGTGAAGGCCGTGCGGCCAGGGCCGTCCAGCACCAGGCACAGCACAGCACCCGTGTGCCCTCTCAGTGTCTGCTGGCAGCAGCCGCTGGCCACCTGCCACACCTTGGCCGTGCAGTCAGTGCTGCCGGTCACCAGCAGGCCTCCAGCCTCAGCCTCCTCCTCGGCACAGGGCGGGCCCCAGGGGGCCGCATAGGCCAATGTGAGGACACAGTTGCGGTGGCCCCGAAATTCCCGGGACACCTGCTCCTTGTCCACGGCCCAGACGCGAGCAGTCCGGTCATAGGAACTGCTGAAGAGCTGGTCATTGGCCACCAGGATCCTGGAGAGAGAAGTAAAAGTTCAGGGGTCAAAGCACAGAGTGCTGCTGGAACCCGGGCAGCTCCCACAGGTGCCCCAGTGGGCCGGCCTCCTGCTCTGTGGCCTCCTGCTCCACTTATCTTCCAGGGTCAAGGGCAAAATGTCCTGCTCCAGGAAGCTTCCCTGAGGCATCCCCCCTTGACGGAATCCCCTGCTGGCCTCCCCCCTACCACAGCAGAGACAAGCCTCAGACAGGCAGGGACCAAGACCCAGACCTCGTGTTCTGTCTCTGCTCACGGCAGCTGCTCCACACAGCTGAGCTGCTATGAAGAAAGCATAGCTTTGGCTTGTGTCTAGATCCCCCACTTCCCCCCCAAAAAGTCTGAATCTAGAGTGTGTGGTGCTGGGATCAAGGGAACATGATTACTAAATCAGTCCACGGCTCGGATTAAGGTGTGAGTGCTGCAGCTGCCCACGGTAGGTCGCTGCGTACAGTGTAAGGGGCAGCAAGAGGCTCCTGTGCCCTCGCCTGCCTGCCTGCTACCGACTGTTTCTCTTCTGCAGTGTCCCTCGCTGTGCTGCCCTGCCTCGGGGCGAGCAGATTACTGACTGAAGCCTCTACGAACTGTGGGCTAGTAAACCTTTCCTCCTGTAACTTTTGGTGTCAGGTATTTTGTCTCAGCAAAGAGAAAAGATAACTAAGAAATTTGGTACCAGAAGTAAGGCCTGACTGTACCTGACCAGGTGGTTCAGAAGCCTCTGAAACTGGTTTATGGAAAGTTTGGAGCTGCCAGCTGACAAAAACAGCTCTGAACAGCTGGACCTGAACTTGGTGGGAGACCCCAGGCAGAGCTCGAGAGACCAGAAGGCTGGTGGAAATCCTGCTGGGAAAGATCAGGCTTGGGAGAATCCTGCTGGGAAGGACTGCACTGCTGCGGACTCCAGACAGTGTGTACAGTACACAGAAACTTTGCATTTTGCACACGTCCAGAGAGATTTTGTCTGAGGCTGAGATTAGGTATGGCAGATTCAACTAATATTGCAGAAATCAATCTCTCTCGCTCATCTTTTTTGAGATAAGGTTTCACTATGCATCTCAGGCTGGCCTTGAACTTGCTTCAAGGCTGTAGCTCAGGCTGGCCTCAAAGTCACAGCAATCCTCCTTCCTCCACATTCCAAGTGCTGGGACAATAGGGGTGAGCGGCCATCTCCAGCACTGTGGAAGGAATTTCAAGGCAGCCTAATGTTGAGGTGGTGGCATGGCTCCAGCGAGGGCCTTTCAACCAGATTTATATGAAGAATCAAGGATCCCAGCAGAACGACTCGAAATGCCCAGAAAGGAAGCTCCAATAAAGCTTCAACCCGCAAACACAGAATAGAAGAGAAATTGGTTGCTGAAAAGACTTGTAAGAAAAAGACAAGTACTTCAGAAGAAGACAACAGAAAAGAGGACCGGAGGGCACAAGAAGCAGCAGGACTCCAGCCTTCGCAGCCTCCAAGATGCAAAGGTGAAAGGCTTCACTTGGAGACAGAGAGGCTCAGAACACCGTCCTCCGCAAAGGAGTGAACTGGAGGATTCGTTCCTTGGGGTTATAGTCAGAGCACTCAGCAATCTAGGCACTCAACCCCTAGTCCAAGAGGGCAGAAAGATGCCACTCTGCTCTTGCCCCCTGCTTGCCATGGACAGTCTCTCATCCACGAGGCTCTCTGCCACACTGCTCTGCCTTGGCGCCAGCCAATGACGGACTGAAACCTCCACAGACTGCGAATCAAATAAACCTTTCCTCCTCCAGTTCTGGGTGTCAGGTGTTTTGTGTCAGCAACAAGACAAAGGGGGCGCAGGATGGAAGGGAGAGGTGGGCAGCTGCCCCTACTGCTCTGCCCAGGTTTCTGGGAATGCAGGGCTTTCCAAAGAAAACAGGGAAATTCCAGGGCTAAGTGGGACCAGCTGGCTACCGTGGGAACAGCATGGACCCGCTGGCTGGTATAGGCATTTCCAGAGGCACGGTGACGAATTCGAGACTCCCCGCCTCACTGACTCCAGTGTCCCCCAGGGGACCAGGGCAAAGCTGGGTAGGCTGGAGTGGATTCTGTTGTGGACCTCACACGGGTGGCATGGCAGCTCCAGGTCACAGCCCCAGCGCAAACACAGGCTGGGACTGGCCAGGGCCAGGAAGCTGTTGAGTCGGGGCCAAGGAGGGTCCCTTGATTTTGTGGAGCTGGCTGACCTGAGGCGCAGGCTTCCTGGGTAGGAAATAGTCATGACTTCTCATTTTACTGAACTCTTGTGAACTTCTCCCCAGGAAAACAGCAAGCTGTTCAACTTTAGCACAGAACTTCAAAGGCTGTTGTGCTCTATCCTTAGGCCCTACACCCCAGGGAGGAAGCTGCTCAGGGCCAGCCGGCCGGGGCTGCAGCTGCAACTCGCTGCACCCCTACTGGTTCAAGGCCCAGCCCAAGCCAGGACCCTCCACGGCCTCCGCTCTTCCCAGGAGGGCCTGCACCCGGCGTCCTTTCCTCCATCTGATGAAACGACTTGAACTCCATGCAGACCCGACTGGCTGCTTCTGCCCTGGAGTATGCAGGAGCCTCAGGGCAGTTCAGGATGGACCTCAGGGCCTGGCACATACTAGGGAAGCCCGAAACCTCTGCCCGGCCCCGGGTGTGCACCGTGATGCAGGGATGGTGTTCCGAGACGGCACTGGGCATGGGGTGGTTGCAGGGTCCTCCCAGTATGTGGCAGTGTGATCACTGCAGGCCAGGCTACCGAAGCTGTGTCCCACAGCTCACCGCCTGGCCATCTCAGAAACAATGGGAGGGGGCCGGTGAGGTAGCTCAGTGGTCTAAGGCGCCTGCTCACGTAAGCTTAGGCAGGTACAGGGGACCACAGTTTGATCCCCAATACCATATGCCATATGCCGGCCCCGCCTTCGGGTGCGCTGAGCCGGCGATGCAATCCGGGCGTGGGGGGCGGGTGCCTGTAATCCCAGCACGTGGGAGGCAGAAAGCAGGAAGATCACTATGAATGTGGGCTGCATGCATAGTGAGACCCTGCACCAAAAAAAAAAAAAAAACAGAAAAAAGCAAACCCCCAGCGCTTCCAACAGCACTGGGGAAAGAGGCTAAGCACACCCTCGCCTGCGTCTTCAGGACAGGGGCCTCCTGGCGCCCTCAGCCTGCTCTTGGGTACCAGTGTGCCTGGAATCTGTTCCTATCAGCAGGCAGGGAAGATCTTCTCACACCAGCAGGGCAGGCATGGGGCAAACTCTGACAGGGCTACCAGCCCAATTCCCTGCTGCTCCTCCCAAGCCTCAGGCAGCCCGGGGCACTTGGCACTTGGGCCTGCGGACACTTCTGTCCTGGCTCTCAGGTGCCTGTGTGCTTCTTTCCACTTCCTGAGTTCCCCAGAGAACCCACATTCCGGGCCTCCGTCCCCCTCTGGCTGAGGCCTAGCCCACCCCGCCTGCCAGGCCGACCTGTTGACAATGGACGTGTGTCCCCGGTACACCTGCACGCACTGGCCCGTCTGCACGTCCCACCTCCGGATGGTGCAGTCGGCGCTGCAGGTGAAGGCAGCTTCATCCTCCAGCTGGCAGAAGGTCACGTAGCTCTCATGTCCTGCAGGTGAAGTGACACGTGAGTGACCGCTGGGGGTGGTGCCGGCTCCTGCTTTCTTCTGGGATGATTTGGAAGGAGAGGTGTGAGGGGTGCAGGATGGGGAGCCCCCATAGTCGACAAGCTGGGCCTAAGACTCAGAGCTGCCCAGAACAGGGTGCCCACCTGGCTCCCAAGCCCATCTGCTCCCACTCTCCTTTCTTCTTCCCTCTCCCATCTTTCTTCTTGTTTGTTTAGTTTTTTGAGACAGGGTCATGCGGGCCTTGAACTCACTTATGCAGCTGAGCCTGGCCTCACAGTGATCCTCCTGCCTCAGCCTCCCGAGGGCCGGATCATAGGCACGCGCAACTGCCCACTATTCCTTTTAGTTGTCTACAAACTTGGAGCTGTTTGTGCTCAGCAAACCAACGTTATGGAGACAAGAGGGAAGGGGGCAGCGGGGGCAGTGGGGGCAGCGGGGGCAGCGGGGCAGGATCTTGGTGCTGCAACTGCCTGTCCTGGGCTCATCCTGCCACCTGTCCCCACGTTGCCAGTCCCTCACTTGAAACGGGTTTTTTGGTTTTCGTTCTTCCTTTTGGAAGAACCGGGGATCAAACTTAGGCCTTTGCACTTGCCGGGGAAGTGCTTATTCCACTGAGCCATCTCCCAGGTCCCCCTCACTTGAAATGGGAACAAGGGACCAGTCAAATAGCTCAGCGCAATTGAAACTGGGCGTGGTGGCGCGTGCCTGTAATCCCAGCTCTTGGGAAGCCATAAGCAGGCGCATCATTACCAGTCTGATCTAGTCGTGAGACCCTGAAAACCCTGTAGACCTTTCCCTAATACAAAAAAAGAGAGAGATAGAGAAAGAAGTGGGGCCAGGGACAGCCCTCACGGCACATGTCATTGTGCAGATGGGGTCATAGTGGCAGCCACTTGGTGGATGCTGCGTGTTAGCAACTTTTCTCTCATGCAGAGGCATGGCAGAAGAACTGCTGTTGGAGCCCATGAGGTGACAGGACTGTCAACATCACCTTTCTCAGAAGAGGAGCATGGTGGGTATGACGGAGAAGAGGGTATTGATGGAGGAAGATAAGACTGGACGGCAATCTCAAGGAGAAGCCCACAGAGGCGGCCATAGCTAACGGGAGCTGGCAGCCACCAAGCAGATTGTCCCCTCCAGGTTTTCATTTGGCCCAGGGACGCTGATTTTAGACTTCAGGCTCCAGCAATGGGGCAAGAGTAGGCTACAGTTCCCATATTAGGGATGGGGGATGTGGTGACCGTGAGGCCTCTGGCCTTCCAAGGGCCCAGTCCAGCCAGAAAGAGTCAACAGGAGGGGCCCGTGGTCACCAGGCCCAGTGCCCTCAGAGGACACTGAGTTGGGGGCGACACACTGGGGATATGAGGGGCCTGCCTCTCTGGCCAAGCAGTAGGTACTCTGAAGGAGTGAGGTTAGGGTCTGAGAGCAGAGGCCATGCAGGGGCAGGGGCAGGGCCTTCCAGGGCAGTGCTCTATATATCTCTTGTCCCTCTCCAGGTGTGGGGATCGGTGTTTCCACCTTGCGTGCGTCAAGCACTCTGTAGACCCTTCCCTAGAAGCCCTCAGGGTCCCCGACAGCCGGCACGACCTCCAGGTACAGGTGGGGGGAGGGCACGATACCTTCTAACACCAAATTCTAACACTGAGTACATGTTGGAGAAATTCAGAGACTAGAAAACTGAAAGAATCAAAGCAGTCTTAGAACTGTTTTCACAGAAGCAACTAGTGAATTCTAACACACACAGCTGGTGCCCATGTCACTGTATTCAGGATATTGTTTTAAAGCCTTTTTGATCTTAAGCTAAACCAAGGGAAGCACTTAAGAGCAAGGTATCTCACTCAAGGGAGAACCTCAGCCACCAAACCAGGGCTGCTCCCCGGCCTGCTGTGTGGTCCTGCCCCCCAGGGCACACTGAGCCTTTGGTGATTGAGACTGGGTGAAGTGGTGCGCGCCTGTAATCTCAGCTCTTGTGAGGCTGTAAACAGGCGGATCACTCCGAGTCCGATCTACTAGTGAGACCCTGAACACCCTGTAGACCCTTCCCTAAAATACTACCAAAAAAACAAAACAGGGCTGCAGACTTTTAGCATCTCTCCCCTCCCATTTATTTATTTAATTTGTAGTACCAGGGACTGAACTCAGGACCTTGTGCTTGCCAGGCAGGAGCTTATGCCCCTGAGCTATATCCCAGCCCCTGGGATTCAGGCTTTTAAGCTGATTTTAAGTCTCAGCTGCAAGTCCTGACAGTTATCTATAATCACAACATGATTGAGAGGCAGAGGCAGCTGCATCAAAGGTTCCAGCCAACTTGATAACTTAGCAGGACTCTTGTCTCAAAACAAAACAAAAAACGGCCAGGGCGGAGAGCTCAGTGGAGCTCACAACACCCGGCTGGCAAGCGCAAGGTCATGAGTTCAATTCCCAGTACAAAAAATTACCACAAACGGGCCAGAGATGTAGTTCAGCACAACAGCCCGGGCTCAGTCCCCAGTGCCACCAAAACCATCACTGTCATCACCTCGCTTGTGGGGCAAAGGTCAGCTGGACAAGGCTCTCAGAGGTTCTGCGAAGCTGGCACATCTTCTATTGCTGTTCTGGGCTTCACCTTAGTTTAACTTTTGGATGAACTCAATCTCCTGGGTGCACAAACCCTCCATTTAAAGGAAAAAAAGAAAGAAAAGTTTTTGTCCTTTTAGAGAGCAACACCAGGCAGTTCTGAAAACAGTATAGGAATTAAGTGAACACTTGAAGAGATGGCAGATTATGTTTCTCTCAAAATACATGTTAGTGTAAAAGTTTCGGGCCCAGAGCGTTTGGGAGGAGATAGCCAGGATTGCGGCCAATCCCAAGGCGTCTGTAAAGAATTTTAAGGCCATCCATGCCCTTGCTTTGGGACCAGACCTGTCCTAGCCTCTCTGCTGCCACTGTGATGAGAGGAAACAGAGCCCCAAGAAGAGCCACCTCGGTCCCCGGAGGGTGGGGGACACCCAGAATGGGGGCAGCTAAAGGATGTTAAATCCAGCCAGGCTCTGGGCTGTCACCTTCCGATGGCTGCATGAGTTGACCTAGCTGTGCCAACTGCTTTGTCCCTGTGCCAAGGCAGAAAGGTAAAGTGCAGGGGTGAGGGGTAAATTAAACTGAGAACAGCGCCTAGAGCTGCGGGCGGCTGGCGGCCCAAGTGAGACAGGCGTCTGAAGCATGGCTACGGAAATCGGTACAAACACAGATGGCAAGTCCCCAAGCATGAGAAAATACACAACATAAAAATGGGCGTGGTAGTGCAGGCCTGTAATCCCAGCACTAGGGGAGTGGGGGGGCGGGAGGGGCTGAGACAGGAGGATTACTGCAAGTTCGAGACCAGCCTGGGCTACAAAGTGAGCTCAAGGCCAACCTGAGCTGCATCGCAAGACCCTGCCTCAAAACAAAACAAGCACACAAAGACTGAAAGAAAAGAAGCAATGCAAACAGATGGAAAAGCTTTCCAAAGTAGCCAAGGAGCCAAGCTGGCCCGAAGGCCCAGCCCTCTGCCCTCTGCCACCTGCCCAAGAACAGCGCCCCACTGTCCCAGCAGCCAGCCACCTCAGCAAGGACCTTCTCTTTGGCCTGGGGTGGAGCCCTCCAGAGTGGCCTGGAATGCTGCCACCACAACATGATCCCAACCCCAGACCCAGGGCTCACAGCCCCCCCCAAACGGAGGGCTAAGAAGCCACAGCCCAAGCCCACAGCCTGTCACACCTCGGGGGACCACAGCGCCTCGGGCTTCAGCTGTTAGAGTTGTGCAGACTAAGCAAAAATGTAAAACTGAAAACAAATATTTTCAAAGGGATGAAGAATGCAGATAAAATGCAGCCATGTTCAAAAGAACAGACAGAGGCTCCAGGGTTGCTGGCCAAGACTTAGCTCTTCCCCTCCCTCTGCCCTGTGGCGTGCTAGGTCAGGGTCACACCATGCCCACCCTGGCCTGGGAAGGCTGAACTCCGAAGGGGCGCATGTCGGGCAGCTTTTCCTCTCTGGGTCCCAGCATTGAGTGACGAGGCTGTTGGCCGTCCCCGCAGCAGGGATGCGTGACCAAAATGTATGGTGAACAAATTTACAGCAGTACGAGACATGGTGTCATCAAGGCCTCCTGGCTTGGAACGCACTGATCCTGTCACTCCTGCCACTTTCTGGAACAGCTCTGGAAAGTGCTACCACCTATCTATGTAGTATGATTTAAAAAAAAAAA
>PVKA01013965.1:0-53647 GCA_004027165.1 Ctenomys sociabilis | reverse complement strand
CTGTATAGAAAGAGTAGGAATTGAAGAAAAGCCTGAACCAAAAGGAGAGGGAGAGATGGGGCTGGGGGACAGAGGGGTGGAGGAGAGGCAAGCTGAGGATCATGGGTGTCATGTATATACTGGCTAACTTGATAATGCCCCTCTCCCTGTTGCAGGCCTCCTCAGTGCCTTTCCTATGTTTGGCTCCTCCTTCTTCTTCATCCAGAGCTGCAGCAACATTGCTGTGCCAGCCCCCTGCATCCTAGCTGTCAACCACAATGGTCTCAACTTCCTCAGCACCGAGACCCATGTGAGCAGCCTCAGTTTGCCTGTGCCAATCTTTCCCCAGTCCTTTCCCCTGCCACTCCCTCCCAGGGGCCTACTTCACCAACTGTGGAAGATGGGTTCCACCACTTAACACCTGGATGATCTTTAACAACAGTCTTTTCCCTTCTCAGAGCACCACTTTCCGCATCTAAAAAATGGTAGTAATGGTAGAATCTACCTCATAGGGCTGATTGTAAGGGACATGGGCAAAACATACGCCAAACCTTCAAATGGTGGATTGGTCTGCTCAGGCTGCCCTGACAAAATACCATAGACTCCATAGTTTAGGCAACACAGGTTTCTTTTTTCATAGTTATGGAAGTTGAAAGTTAAAGATCAAGCTATCAATGGGTCTGGTCTTTTCCTTGGCTTGTAGATAGCCACTTTTTCATTGTGTCCTCATATGGCCTTTTCTCTGTGTGTACATTCCTGGCATCTCTGTGTATGTCAAGTTCCTCTTATAAGGACACCACACAGGGCAGGCCCAATAGCTCATTAGAATAAAGTGCCTGCTTAAATAGGCACAGGGACTGGGATTCAATCACCGGCATGCTATGCTGACCCTTTCACCGGAGTGCACTGAGACAGTGACTGAGACTGGAGTGGTATTGCATACCTGTAAACCCAGTGCTTAGGAGGCTGAAAACAGGAGGATCACGCTGAGTCTGATCTGTGTAGTAAGACCCTGTATAGTCCCTGTACTTAAATACATAATAAATAAATAAATGGATACAACTCATGCCCAATTAGGGGCCACTCTGACAGCCTTGTTCTGTTTTTTTTTTTTTTTTTTTTTTTTGTGGAACCGGGGATTGAACTCAGGTCCTTGTGCTTACCAGGCAAGTACTTATTCTACTGAGCCATCTCCCTGGCCCCCAGGCTTGTTTTAACTGAATCAACTCTTTATTTGTTGTCTGTGGTGCTGGGGATGGAACCCCAGGTGCCAAACATGCAAGGCAGGCATTATGCCACTAATTCCTGGCCCCTTAATTTCCTCTTTTAGAGGGCCTATCTCCAAATATGGTCATATTCAAGGTACTGGGACCTAGGATTCCACATAGGAATTTTCAGGGGACACAATTCATCCCATCACAAATAGAACCTTTCACCTTGTTAGTTTCTGCCCATGTGGTGGTGGTGGTGGGCGTGAAGGTGACTTAAGGAAACAGTGGAGAAAGCATGTGTGGCAGGGAAGTGGTAGAGATAAAAAAAAAAAGCTGCATTATAATGCAAGTTGTCAATTTGGGTGATGGAGGTGGTTGGTCCAGGTGGGGACCCAGGACACATAGAGCAGTGATGATGAATCTTTTATTTTTTTATTTTTTTGTCTTTTTGAGACAAGGTCTCGCTATGCAGTTCAGGCTGGCCTTAGGCTCACTTTGTAGCTCAGGCTGGTCTTGAACTCACAACAATCCTCCTGCCTCAGCCTCCCGAGTGCTAGGATTACAGACATGCGCCACCATGCCTGACCTCGATGATGAATCTTTTAGAGTTTTCAGTGATAATACACATTCTGCTGTGGTATGCATGCAATAGATTCTCCAACACTGGCATACAGCGTGCCCTTCTCTTCTGTGGTAGGGAGCCAAGGTTTCTACCACCACTTACCAACCATCATCAGTCTAAGGCTTCTTTCTGCACCATTACCTCAGCATCTTGCTTTCATATGTGTGATTTGTTTCTTCCTTGGGTTAGAAATAAAATACATATTTTGAGGCCAGGGAGATGACTCAGTAGAATAAGTGCTTGCCTGGCAAGTGCAAGGGCCTGAGTTCAATCCCTGGTTCTGCAAATAATAATAATAATGATAATAATAAAAAATAGAAATAAAGTCCCACACAAAAGAGCATAGATGTTCGTGGAAGGAGCTCTGATGTGCAGGTCAGGACACCAATGACACGCACTACACCCCTGAATCCCAATCAGCATGAGCCATGCCTGGAAAACTGTAGGTACAGCATTAGCGTTAGTTGAATCACAGGTAAAGACAGTGTCACCCAAGGTAGTATGATGTGCTCAAGGTCACACAGCAAGTCACTAGGGAATGGATACTTGAACTAGGCTTCCTGCCTTCTGATCTGAAGGGGAAGGTTTGGCATGGTTAAGACTATCCCTGGGGCTCGGGAGATGGCTCAGGAAATAGCAGCTTCCTTGGCAAGTGCAAGGGCCTGAGTTCAATCCCTAGTTCTGCTAAAAAAAAAAAAAGAAGAAAGAAAAGACTATCCCCACCCATAGGTCTGTCTGGTTTCTCTTGCCTATTCCCAGGAACTGATAGTGAAGTTCCCTCTGAAGGAGATTCAATCTACACGGACCCAGCGACCCACAGCCAATTCTAGCTATCCCTATGTGGAGATTGCACTGGGGGATGTGGTGGCCCAGCGCCCCATGCAGCTGCAGCTGGAGCAGGTGAGTCCAAGCACTTTTCCCCAATTTTATTCACAAGTCTAGTCACTAATTCTATTCATAAGCCTTACTCTGCAGAGGCAATCAGGTCCTCAATGTACCCCCAAAGACCATTCAACCTAGTGAAGCACAGGACTGCAAGTCATTATGATGTGCCAGCAAGATAAGTTGGTAATGTGGCCATAGGAAAGCGCCCAGGTCATTTACAGAATAGCAATGATGGGACATTGATGGGACAGTGGGGAGACACTACAGGAGGAGATGTCTTGAAGCTCTTTGAATGTTAAACTGAGAATCTGCGGCTTTTTCCTGAGAAACTATAGAAAGCTGTGAGTGAGCAGGAACACAGGTTTTAGAAAACTGACTGGGGCTGAGGCCAGGTTTGATTGTGGGTCTAAGATTGCAGCTGGGAGAAGTGGGAAACTGAAACCAGCCTGCTTTGTGCCTTCTCAACTACGACTGCTCCTTAAAAAGGCAGATAGTAGATAAGGTGGCCCACAGGGCTGGTCACAGCTAAGCCTTCACAAAGGCTGCACTGTAGAGTATGGCCTCAGGCCTCTCACCATCCAAATTCAAACCCTGTGCCTACAGGGGCAAGGTAGGTGACAGTTTCACAGGTCTGGACCTCAGTTTCCACACTTGCAGAATGATGTCATAGTGCTATCTCAAAAGGACACTAGAGGGATTAAACATAAAGCCCTCAAAAGCCTGGCAGTCAGCACCTGGAAAGTGTAGCTGGCACCATTTTACCATCTCCTGAACCAGCTTCTGATACCCTAGGAAATCCCCAAGGGACTGCCTATACTAGCTTTGGTATGTGAACCACACTCACAGATCAATTTTCTGAAATTCCTTAGTACGTTCCTTCCCCACGCTGCTACAGCTGGGAAGCAGGCTCAGCTGACATGATTGAGATTCCCTCAGGCCTGGGTCACTCCCCGTTCTAGACTGTGGTTCCCAGGAGTAACCATGGCAGCACACAGTTATATACTTAGCGTTTAATGATTGGACTAATTTTGGGGGATTTTGTGGGGGTGAATTCTGGGAATTCAAGAGTTAGGGCATGGTGGCTCAGGCCTGTAATGCCAGCACTCGGGAGGCTGAGGCAGGAGGACTGTTGTGAGTTCGACACCAGCCTGAGCTACAAAGTGAGCTTAAGGCCAGCCTGAACCGCATAGTGAGACCCTGTCTCAAAAAGACAAAAAAAAAAAAAAAAAAAAAAAAAAAGTTAGGATCACTATCCATGGATTAATATTTTTAAAATATAAAGGATATACACACAATAAAATTACATTGAATCCTTTTTCCAGCTCTGTGAGATGAGGCTAGGCAAACTGAGACTCTACAGATGAGGCTGCTGAATCTCTGCAAGAGGAAGTAACTGGCCTCAGACTGCAGAGTGCAGTCACAGCAGGTCCTTGGCTGCTTGCCCCTTCTGGCCCGAAGCCCACCATTCTGCTTTCCCTCTCTTCATGCTCCTCCACACACCCTATGAGTCCAGTGGGGAGTATGAGGGGTCCTGTTCAGACGGTGTTCTCCACTCTCTCCCACCTATGTGTCAATTCTATACATCCCACCAAGGGTAAGAGGGGGGAAGAGTGAGGTGAGCATGGACTGTCACTGTGTCCCCTGCAGTGTCTGGAGCTATGTCGTGTGGTGGCTGTGCATATGGAGAACCTACTCAGTGCCCGGGAGAAGCGGCTTACACTACCCCCCAGTGAGATTACCCTGCTTTGACCTGGCTCTGAGCCCTCTGGCCAGATGCCTCCTGCCAGAAGATTCAGTGTGTGGCTTCAGGAAAGCCACTGTACTTCTTTAAACCAGTGACCCCAGGAAGAGCCAGAATCCTGGAACAAATCACAGGAGGAAGGAAGAACAACCCATGAGCTCCCAAGAGGACTGACTCAGAGCTGGGACAGAGTCATAGCCTGCAGACTTGGGCCAGAGAGCCAAAGAAACTGTCCAAGAAAAAAGAAAAAAAAAAACTGTCAAAGGCTGGTGTGAAGTACAGGGGACTGTGGGCCTCCTGCAGGCTGCCTGCCACAGACCCTGCTTCTGATGCCCATGTGGTGCAGAAGCCCCATGTCAGCCTGCCTTTGGTTTGCTCAGGGCCTGATATTTGAATCTATACCAGCTCCACCTTCCTGCCTACCGTATGTCCTCTTAAGGCGTGTCCCACCTTGTGCTGCCTTTGAACTTATGACTCTTCCATCATTTCTGTACCTGGTAGCCACTTTCTCCAGTTGCTAAGAAGCTAGACAAATCAATGCAGGAGACAGACTGTGCCCTACTATCTATGATTAGCACTTACAGAAAGAATTTGTTCTCCCTGTAGTGTCTGTTCCTCTAATCTGAAACCCATGGGTAGCTCCAAACCCATGCACTCGCTGCTGGATGGGACACACAAAATTCAAGAGTGGAATGTTGGAAAAAGAGTTTAGGAAAGAGCATTCCAGAAAATGGCATACTACAGTTGATGACTAAGAGTTTCTTAAAAATAGATGGAGAGAAATAAATATTCCAAACAGAAAATTGTGTTTGCTCTTTGCTGTATCCCCTGAAGCTTTGGATTTTTGCCCAACACAGGGTTGACTTAAAAAATATTTGTCATGTGCATGAAAAAATGAATGAATATGGATGGGAAGTGTGGTGTGCTGGGAACCTTGGAAGGGGAATAACTAGGCTTGGAAATTAAGAGTGTGGATAGTAAGTGGGGACACAAGTCCAGAAGCAATGGCATCAGAAAAAGAATTTATTTACGCATTCGCATTCAGCTATTCAGTGCCTAATAAGTATAATGCCAGGCACATGGAGCAGTTTATGGTCAAGTGACTACAAGTTAGAGTTCTAGGCTAGTGATGAGAAACTCGCTCATGTGGGGGCCCTGAAACTAAACAAGTTGCCAGGAAGGAATAGGCTGTGGCTTACCAGGCTACATTATGGATTTAGGTCTTTATCTTAGAGGCCCTCTGCAAGGTTTGCCAGCGGAGGACAGGGGTATGGCAACCTGCTCATAACTGTACTTTGAAATATCCTTCCCACTGCAACGGCACAGTGACTGTGAATGGCAAGACCAGCAGAGGTTGGGAAGCTCTGTGGCATTGTTCCTGGTAGTGGTGGCAAGAAGGGGGAAAGGTAATAATGTGGGAGGGATTTAGGAGGTTCATCCTGTGGGGGAGGGAGTCATCAGTGGGACCATCCTGGGAAAAGCCCTTGACACAGTGCTCTGACTGTTGCACTTCAACCAAGCCTTAGCTTGGCTTCCCCAGTATGTTCCCCCAGCACAACATGCTGAGGTGAGAAGGCAGTAACCATAGACTTCCTGTTATCAATTAAGTAACTACAAGATGTGGTAGCGTATACCTTCAATCCCAACACTTGAGAGGCTGAGGCAAGGGGATCACAGTAGAAGACCACCTGGGTGACTCTCCTTGAAAGAAGAGCAGTTGTCTCCATTTTGGCTGTGCCTGACCCTATATCCATGTGTTAATAAATACAGAGCTGGCTAGGACTTGTCCTTATCCTTTCAATTGGCTTTAAGCAATGCATATTGGTAAGCTGAGG
The DNA here is from genome assembly GCA_004027165.1 of Ctenomys sociabilis. Taxonomy (NCBI): domain Eukaryota; kingdom Metazoa; phylum Chordata; class Mammalia; order Rodentia; family Ctenomyidae; genus Ctenomys; species Ctenomys sociabilis. Next base: position 47,374 of record PVKA01013965.1, on the reverse strand, counting down.
TGCTGGTGGTAGTCTTTGAAGATGGCACTGCATGTTTCCCAGATAACCCATACCTGCGGCTTGTTAATATGCTAGGTAGAGACAGGATGAAGGGCCAGTGCTCCACTGTCAGCTGGGATTGGGCCTTGAGATAGAGGCTATAACTTCCTGGGGCTTGAAAGGTAACACATTAGAGCCGAAGCACCCCAAAACATTGGATACTATCTCAACAGTATAATGCAAATCACTTTCTGTATATTCTTCTCTGCATACCGCAGAGGTAAGTACAGGCCTCCTACTTAGCCCAGCTCACAGTACTCACCTATTTCCTGCAACTCTCAGTCATTCATCTTCAATCCACTCCTCCTTCCTGACTGAATAAAACCCAGGTTCAGCCCTGGGTCCAGGCTTTTGTTCTGGACAGCCATCACTACAGCTGGATTTAGGACCCCTTGGTTCCCCATATAAATATACTTTAATATTTTTATTTTTCCTGTGGGTTGCACTGGGAATGGTAGATTGGAATTAACTTGATGGGATTCCAATAACATATCTTTGGGATTACAAATATAAACTTCTTGGGTCAAGATGAGGACCAAAAAGGAATCACTACAGATTACCATGAGTTCAAAGCCAACCTGGACCACACAGTGAGTTAAATACCAGTCTAAACTACACGGCAGAGCCAGGGAGATAGCTCAGTGGCATAAGCCCCTGACTGCCAAATACAAGTTTGCGAGCTCAATCCATTACCAAAACGGGGTGTGTGTGTGTGTGTGTGTGTGTGTGTACGTACTTTATGTCAAGACCCTGTCTTAAAAAAAACAACAACCACCACCATTGGGCTGGGGGTATAGTTCAGCAGTCTAAGTGCCTGCCTGAAAAGAGCAAGGACCTGGGTTCAATACCCAACGCCATGTGGGCCACCGAAACGGCATGGTGGTACACACCTGTAATCCCAGTGCTGGGGAGGCTGAGATAGGAAGATCAATTGAGTCTGAGCCGTGTACGGAGACCCTGTACGAAATATATATATTTTTTCTTTTCTTTTTTTTTTTTTTTTTTTTGGTGGTACCAGGGATCAAACTTAGGACCTTGCATTTGCCAGGCAAGCACTGAGCTATCTCCCTGGCTAACAAATATTTTTAAATTTTTTTCTAAAAAAAGACTGTTGCTACTACTCCAATTTGCTCTCTGCTCTTTGCTGCCACCATGAAAGGTTGCTCTCTGCCATGTGCCACTCTGCCTTGGAGCTAGTTGAGACCTCCAGTAACTGTGAGCTAAATAAACCTTTCCTTCCTTCAAAAATTTTTTTTTTCTAAAAAAGAGAAACAACCATTGCCAATGGGGCTATACTTCCAGTGATTCACTTGTCTGGCCCCCAGGGGTGTGGGTGGAGGCCCCTCTGTCCCTGTCCATTGCTGGGCTCAGTGCAGGGATTCCACAACTGCACTGGGCTCCAACGTGAGGCATCCTGAGCCTCTGGTTTGACTCTCCCATTTTCAAAATATGTATCACAGACAAGGACATCCATCTGTAGGCTACTGAAACCTTTTCCTCAAACTAAACTATAAAGCTCAGGGAGAGGTGATAAGGAAAAGAATGAAAAGGAGACACTTGAGGGTTTTAGAATAAATGGACCGCCATAGTTAAAGAGGCCACCTATAAATGGTTCATCCAGGTGGCACTGTCCCCGATTATACAGCTGAAACTGGCCAAACTGTAAACCTGACAGGTAAGTGATTGAGACACAATTTAACAGAGCCTCATGGGCTCTCAGTTGACAGATGAGCAAACTGAGGGCCACATTCGAGATCACCAATCCCTTCTGCTTAATATGTGACTTAAGTTCACCATCAAGATCACTTTAAGAGGAAGGTACTAACAATAATCTCATTTAACAGATTAGAAACTAGGAATGCTGCTAGACAAGTGAGCTGAGGCTCAATGAATCAAAATTAAAAATGCAGGGCCGGGGATGTAGCTCAGTGGTGCAGCGCCTGCCTAGCAAGCGCGAGGTCCAGAGTTCGATTCTCGGTTCCAAAAAAGAAAATAGTAAAAATAAGACCGAAAAAAAAAAAAAAAAAAATGCAGGTGAGAAGAATTGATATTCTAAGTGATTTCCTCAGTGCCCTGAGTGATTTCCTCCAGTGTGGCCTTCATTCAGAAACTGCCTGAGCAAAGGCGAGAAGGGGCAGGGGCATGTTTGTACCTAGACCTAGGTGGAAAGATAAAAGGACAAGGCTAGGTCGAAAAGGGTCCAAATAAAGGCCTTGAGCGCCCACCAAAGAGGCTAAACTTTATCCGGGGGATGTATAGAAGTTTTCGAACAGAAACCCGACTGTCGAAGCCGCCTCTGTCTAAGCCACACCGTCTGCTTCATTCACAACTTTTGAAGCTTTAGCTGCGTCTGTGCGCCGACTTGTCCCACTGTCATTTCGGGAAAAGTCTCATACCCACATCCAGTGCGCCGGAGTTTAGACGCGGATCAGCGGCGCGTCCCCGTGACTGTGCACGCGCCCGCCGCCTCCGGTACGTGACTAGTGGAACGTGTGCTCCGGGCGGCGGCGGCGGTAGCGGGATGTGCCTCCAGCTTCTATAGCCGTGGTCTTCTGGAATCGGAGTTAGGCCTGATGCTTTCGAACCTACAGTTTGAGAAGTTTCTGTTAGTGTCACAAGTTTCTTTAGGCGTCCTGAGTGATTTTCTCCAGTGTGGCCTTCATTCAGGCACTCAGCTAGCCACCCATTCACTCTTTGAGGTCCTCACTGCCCTCCCCATAACTAATTAAGTGATGGACGCAGTAGCTAAGGAGACTGTCTGATTGACAGGCATACTTACCAATCAACTTGTGAAAACTCTAGTCTGGGCTGGCCCGGCGCGTGGCCGATGGCCCAATTAAAAAAGTGGACGCGCCAAAAGGGGCGGTAAAGGGACGACCTAGGTTGTGGCGGTTCCTCGGTGATTGCGCGCTTGGGGCTGAGACAATTAAGGGCATTCAGACGATGCTATGACGCGGCATAGCAACAGTGTTGACAACGTGAGCGCACCCCTGCGGAGGGAGCCCTACAGCCCTGGAGGCGGCGCGACGTGGAGGCAGGTCGCTGTTTGAGAGTTTTCCCTCGAAGCTCTTCAGCGAGTGGGGGAGGGGCGGCGGACGAGCAGTGGTGCCCTTGTGCGCTTGCGCTGGCCCCTTTACCGTCTGGGCCCGCACGCACGCGCATGCCCTCAGCGCGCGGAGCCGCGGTGGCCGGTAACACTGCGCTTGCGCGCCGAAGAGCCCGCTAAGGAGAGGCGCTGGCGGACGTCGGGCAGGCGGCTTGTGACGTAGCGAGGATAGCTTTAAAGTGCGGGCTGGGCCAGGTGTCGGAGGAGGGTCTGACCGGGAATCAGGCCGAATTTCCTTTAGCAGCCCTCCGCGGCATGAGGCGCTGCTGGCGCCCCTGTTCCTCGGGACGTGGAGAAAGTAGAGGAGGAGGAAGTCTTGCTGTCTCCACTGTTCCATGACCCGTCACCCCTGAGGCCCGACTCTGCGCCCGGTCCCTCGCTTACCCCTATCAGATCCCCAGACTTCGGATGGGGGTCCGGCTCTGAGGACCCCCTTCTCCCCGGGGGCCCTAGGGCAAGTACCCCGAAAGCCATGTCCGGGCGCTCCGCCCGCCCTGGAGGACCCTAGAGTAGTCTCGCGGGGGCATGGCGGCCGCCAGCGGCTACACGGATCTGCGTGAGAAGCTCAAGTCCATGACGTCCCGGGACAACTATAAGGCAGGTAATCGGGAGGCCGCGGCTGCGGCAGCCGCTGCTGTGGCCGCCGCGGCCGCTGCCGCCGCGGCCGCCGAACCTTACCCAGTATCCGGGACCAAGCGCAAGTATCAGGAGGACTCGGACCCAGAGCGCAGCGATTACGAGGAGCAGCAGCTGCAAAAAGAGGAGGAGGCTCGCAAGGTGAAGAGCGGCATCCGCCAGATACGCCTCTTCAGCCAGGACGAGTGCGCCAAGATCGAGGCCCGCATTGACGAGGTTGTGTCCCGCGCTGAGAAGGGCCTATACAATGAGCACACAGTGGACCGGGCCCCGCTGCGCAACAAGTACTTCTTCGGTGAGGGCTACACGTATGGCGCCCAGCTGCAGAAGCGCGGGCCTGGCCAGGAGCGCCTGTACCCTCCGGGAGACGTGGACGAAATCCCCGAGTGGGTGCACCAGTTGGTGATCCAGAAGCTAGTAGAGCACCGCGTCATTCCCGAAGGCTTCGTCAATAGCGCCGTCATCAACGATTACCAGCCAGGAGGCTGCATCGTGTCTCACGTGGACCCCATCCACATATTTGAGCGTCCCATCGTGTCTGTGTCTTTCTTTAGCGATTCTGCGCTGTGCTTCGGCTGCAAATTCCAGTTCAAGCCTATCCGGGTGTCAGAACCTGTGCTTTCCCTGCCTGTGCGCAGAGGGAGCGTGACTGTGCTCAGGTAACCCACCTGGGAGGAGGGGGCGGCCCTTCACTTCTGTTACCTTAACTATGCACTCGGGTCTTAGAGGCAGCAGCCAATAGGAATCTGTGTTTTTTTTGGTTCCGACCCATCTTTCTGCTTTTTTGGTTGTAGGGGGAAGGGAAGGTGCCTTTTAAAAAAGTATATAGTGGCCGAGCATGTTGGTGCATGCCTGTAATCCCAGCACTCAGGAGGATGAGGCAGGGGGTATTGCTTCGAAATCGAGGCCAGCGTAACCTACAAAGTGAGTTCAAAGCCAGCTTGAACTGCGGAGTGAGACCCTGTCTCAAGACCAAAAGGGCCAAGGATGTAGTTCAGCTACATAGCACCTGCTGGGCAAGTTCAAGGTCCTGAGTTATGTTAGGGATGGTACTAGAGCCTTGAGATGTCCAGGGATATATGATGGGAAAGTCTTGGAAGTCGCTGGCTGAAAAGAGTACTTGTCAGATGCCTGTTTATCATTTGGAGCCCTCAATGACCTGATGTTTCATATGGATGTTTTGACAGAATCTTTTTAATCTAGGGTTTCTGGGGAGGATCCTCCCAAGGAGCTTGCTGTGTAAAGCAGCTTGGTGGTCTGATTTTCTGTTAGGCTTTCAGTGGTAAAAGAACCTTATACTAGAACTACTTGATATCTTAATGGTAGATACTAATTTTCTGTGTAGTCATAGACCCTTTGGTTTGTTTTCAGGAGGTCTGGCAGTGATCTGATGCTTGATGAAGGATCTCAAGGCATTTTTTGAGTTTTGTTTGTTTATTCATTAGTTTGTGACTCTTAAAGTGCTCCCAACACATTCACAGCTCTGAATTGAAGAGCAAAAGGATTGCATCATCAAGAAAATTTTCTTCATCTTTTCCTTAGAATAGTAAAGTCTTAAAGCTTCCTTTCCAACCCTTGTTGAATTCAGACTTGGCCACAAAGTTAGTGTAGGAGGCCTAACCCTGTCTTGAAGTGCTGCCCCAGGCTTTGAATCAAGCTCTTTTGCCATTTACTTTTGGATCTTGTGGGTGTTTTCAGAGCTTGCTTTCTTATCTGCATAGTGGTGATAATGCCAACTTGTGAAACCTATTGGAATTAGTGATTTGATGTCTTAATATAGAGCCTGTCACAGGATAGTTAAGTAGTTGCTTCCCTTTAGATACAGCCACTTAATAAGTCCTTGCTATTTTACTGGGGAAGAGTCTAGAGATTTGGTAGATCCTGAGGCATGAGGTTTGTAGTTTAAACCTGGTAGAGAGGTCAAGTCTAAGCCCAGGAAGGTAACTACAGAAACATTCTGAAGGGGCATTTTATCTTCTGTGGAGTATTGGAAATTTTGGGAAGTAAGCTGGAGCTTGGAAGGTGACTAGAAATTAGTGAAGCAAAGTTGGGTGAGGGGAGAACAAAGGCTTTGGCAACAAGTAGCAGCATAGGGGATATCTGTAGGTAAAGGGAAAGCACTAGTGCTGCTTTGAGCCAGGTGGAGTTCATTATTAGACTCTGGTGAAGCTCTGGACTGGTGGTTTTCAGCAATGTTGTTGTTGATATTAGGCCTCACTGATTCTTTATGCATTTAGAAAATTCAGCAGCATCCCAGGCCTCATGTCTGTTAGATTGTAGTAGTACTTTTTATGGTAACCAAAAATGTCTCTGGACTTTGCCAAATGTCCCTGGGAATGAGATTTGGAAGGTCAGTTGTTCCCAGTTGAGAGCCACTGGTGTAGGGTCTTGGACACTTGCATTAATTTACTTCCAGCACCTGCCAACTTAGTACTCTCAGTTTATTTGGTATGGTAAGCTAGTAAAAGAGGTGGTGCTTTCTCTCATTTTCTTGTAGAGATCACAGCTCAGAGGTGTTAAGTAGTAAAGCCGCAGATTAGAAGGGAGGGGCTGATAAAAGACTGGTACTTTGCCCACTTGGAGGGATTCTAGCAGTTGTCCTCAGACTGAGACTTCAGTTGTTAGTGGTAATAGGGTTTATAATTGTCCAAGGCAATATGGCAGGAATATAGCTATATTTTAGAAGTGGTCAGCGTGGATGTTGATGTGTGGCAAGCACTGACACAGCAATGCCTAAACCTCACTATATAGCAAGGTTCACAGACCTTTCTGAAAGTATTTTACATTTCTTTTCAAACCCAGCCATCAGGTTTTTGTAACTTTCCTCGTTTTGACACTGAGTGGGCCTCCTTTTTATGATGTTTCCTAAAAAAATACCTTTTACATCCTTTTCATATCATTTCGTCTTTCTCCTATCCCTACACGTAGGGTGAATGGAATAGATTAAAACAAACTTCAAGCGGGATGTGGTAGTACATGCCTGTAATCCCAGCACTGAGGAGGCTGAGGCAGAATAATCACAAGGTTCTACTGTGTATCAAAAAACAAAACCAAACAAAAAAAGTCAGTTGGAATAATTAGAATAATTGCTTCAAGACTAATTGTTTACTTCTACTACTTTAATCACTGCTGTGTGGTCTGTGGTAACAGTCTACCCAGAGAGCTAGGGCTCAGTCATCCATCAGGAAATGACTGTTGGAATCAGCCTTGGGGTGCATTCTGGAGGTCTCAGCCTTTTGACTGTTCCCCAGCAAACAGTTGGTATTGGATAGAGTGGACCTGTTTGGGGTTAAAAGCTGATCATGTTCAGCTGGTTAGCTTTCTTCTTTAAAATAGTTGGGAAAGTAGGGCAGATAAGTCCTGGGCCACATCTCCTGTGTAAAATTTTGTTTCCATGGGAAGAGGAGAAATCATGGGATGAAGTAAGGGTTGTGCACTCTCAGATGGGATTCCATCATTGGGGCTGCTTCTGGTGCTGCCTGGTCTCATGAGAAGGTAGAGGGCAGCAGAGGAGAGAAAAACCACGATCTTTAGAGTAGTAAGCAAGTGAAGAATAAATAGACCATACAAATTTAGGGTTGGCTGGCTGGCCATTTTAGGCTGGGCAATCGGTGTACAGTTATCACTGTGATGCAGTATATGTTCTCAGAGCATAAGCTTATTTCTGCAGACCTCTTGTGGGCCTGGTGGTTATACATGTGTTTGGTGAAACTAGCTAGTCTTCTAGGACAGATTAGACCTTGCTATCAAGAAACATAGATGGATTTTTTTTCCTTCCTTGTTTCATTACACAATCTTTCAAACCCGCATCCCACCTCTACCCTCACTCAACATTTAACACCATTACTAACACAAAGCTGATTTTAATGGCCACTTTAGTGACAGTTCCAGCACTACCGCTTCAGCTCTTTACCTCTGGGCAAGTTACTTTTTGGGACTTAGTTTTCCTCCTCTGCAAAATGAGATTAACTCTGTCACACTTTTTTTTTTTGGCAGAACCAGGGATTGAACTCAGGCCCTTGCATTTGCCAGGCAAGCGCTTATTCTACAGAGCCATCTCCTTGGTCCCTCTGTCACACTGTTGAATGCTTGAAGTTTATCTAAACATGTCTCAGGAGTGAGCTTGTTTTTCTGTTGAGCTCTTGTTTGTACCGTGATATGTGCTGAATAGGGATGTAGCAGATTGATCTGGATTCAAAAAGCCCCAGCACTTCTTGTGAAGTTAAGCTGTATGTCTTTTTGGAGGCTTGGGTCTACTAAATAACTTGAGCCTGGGCTCATAGACATGGCCCAGTGTCTAGGTGGTCTGATTGCTGCCTCCCAAATGCCTAAACTTCTCAGTCCTATAGCTTTATCAGTGGTGAAGGAGGCTCTCATCTTGTAGTGGTTTTGGCCAGGCCTGCTGTCTGTTCTCTGTTTTGGACTAAGCAGGACATAGAATAGATGAGGAATGGTGGCCATCTTGGAAATATACCTTGACAGCGTAGTCCCCAAGATTATCCCCAAATGTATAACCCTACACAGTTCCTTATACATCATTTTTCAGATTGATCCTCTGAGGAAAGCTAAGTTGTCTTTTTGCTGATGTAGAAACTACAACTACAAAGTAGAATATAAGCTTTAGAATACATTTTATCTTTTGTTCACTGCAGAGTTAAGACCTTTGTAGCGCTTTGCCTTACAGGGAAGACAGAGCTTACACAGACCAGGTAAAATAGAGATTCCCTGGGAGGGTATCATTGAACATTGTAAGAGAAATCCACTCTGGGGGATTCTGAGAAAGGTTCCCAGAAAAGATCAATGTGTCAACTCCCTTAAGAGTCACTATTAGGTATTGGACTGTAATGGGTGACAAAACTAGGCTCAGTCACTTCTAATACTAACGGTGTGGTCAGGCAGGGAGTAGGCAGTGTGGACTGCACAAAGTATTTCCTCTCATTTGCCTGTAAGAACAAAAGAGCAGGACATGCTGGAACTTTTTGGGGGTAGGGCTGGACCCAGGATATATAAAGTTACAAGCTGGCCAACTAGGACTTTTAGTTTCTCAGAGAAGATGAGTTCCTTAGCAATAAATAACAATTTTGTGGATTTCTGCTGAACACTTTCTTGTGAAGTTTGTCCAGTGATCCGAATTTTGAGTATGCCTAGGGGAGCCCAATGCACAACGATGGTCAGGAAGTTCTAAAAGATAATAAGTCCTTCAGGTAGTTAGTGCCACAGTCATTTTTTTGGGTTTGTGCACTCCTATCTCCACCCCCACCCCTGTCATATCTCCATTGTACTGGAGATTGAAACCAGAACCGTACACATGCTGAGTAAGCACTCTGCCTTGGAGCTATATATCTCCAGCCCTTTTTTAAATTTTGTGAGCCTAGAACTTTTGGTCTTTCTGCTTCAGCTTTCCAAGTAACTGGAATTATAGGTGGCAGCTTGGCTTTTTCTTATAGGTTCTTGCATGTAGTTTTTGCCCATAATTGAGCCAGCCTGACCACTTTAAGCAATTTTTCCCAGCCAGACCTATAGGGTTTGTAACACTTAAGCTTTGGGCTGAGGGCAGGTACCTGGCATGGCTTATTGTTTGTTCTAGAGTCCTTTAGGGTATGGGGGCAGTCATGCTTTGATATCTGTATTTGCTCCAGAACTACTTTAAGAGAGTTAGTTCCTTGTTAGAAACAAAAAGTCATGACCCTCAGTCATACCTGTTTCCAAGTAAAACAGATTGATAACTTTTTTTTTTTTTTGTGGAACCAGGAATTGAACTCAGGGCCTTGCACTTATTCTAGTGAGCCATCTCCCTGGCCCCAGATTGATAATTTACTAAAAGCAGGAAACATGGTCTATAGCTAACACTGCAGATTCAGACCTTAGAAATGTGCCTTTGACTTAGCTCTTTTGAGAAATCCTGTATGTATACAGTTTACAGAACTATCTTATGACCTAGGTCTTCATTAAGCAATATGGAGTGTAAGAATGTAGAATGAGACTTGAGGTTTCAGCCCTGGGAATGGGGTCCCAGAGACCTCTGCTGCTGCCAGGTCCCTGCAGAGGTTGTAGATCTTTGGTAGGTGCTAAATCCAAGGCACTGGCTTGCCCTGGGATAGTTAAGTCTGTGCTGAATTCTTGGCAGTGGTAGTGTGGTACCAGGACTGAAACAGCCCTGCAAGTAGGCCACTCACTATACTTTTCCAGAAGTGTTTAACAGTGTAAGTCATATAACTGATATGATTCTGCCTGGAAGGGAAGACCTGGTAATGTCTAAATTTTAAAATCTTGGTAATAATAAAGTGAATACAGAAGCCCAGGATATAGATCAGTGACACAGCATCTGCCTGGCAATTGCAAGGTCCTGAGTTTGGTCTGCAGCACCAAAAAGGAAAAAAAATACAACCAGATATGGTGACACACACTTGTAATCTCACCACTTGAGAGGCTGAGGCAGGAGGATCACTGAAGTTGGGGACAGCCTGAAATACATAGTGAGACCCTGTCTCAAAAAATAAATAAAATGAATACAAAGTTTTAGAATATAATAATGAAGTAAACACCCAAGAACCTACTGTTCTGCTTGCTACAGATAAAGAAACTGAGGTTTAGCCTTAGTATGTGATATATCTAAGGTCACAAAACTAATAGGTAGCTGGGCATGGTGGTGCATGCCTGTAATCCCAACACTCAGGAGACTAAGGCAGGAAAATCATTGCAAGCTTGAGACTATCCTGGGTTACAAAGAGAGCTCAAGGGCAGTTTGAACTGCATAAGGAGACCCTATCTCAGAAAAAAAAAAAAAAAAAAAAAAAAAACTAATATATGACAAAGGTTTGGTAGGTGATAATGAGTTTGTTATAAACACATCTCAGGGCCAAGGAGATGGCTCAGTAGGATAAGCACTTGCCTGTCAAGTGCAAGGGCCTGAGTTTAATCCCTGGTTCCACCAAGAAAACACACACACACACACACACACACACACACACACAAGTCCCTTCTTACTAATTACTAATGTGGAGTGTAAGAATGTAGAATGAGACTTGAGGTACTTTTCACTGTGAGTTAACACAAATATTAATAGGTATTAACAAAGAGTTCTTTAGTCCTTTGATTAGTGCTCAGTTAAGTGAAGCTAGCAGTTATTTTGCTGTAGTAATTTTCAGGCTGTCTAACTTTCTAAGATCCAGAGCAATACTTTTTTTTTGAAATTCTAATCAGTATTCTCTAAATTGATTTGACTGTGGAAACTGGTGTTCAAAAAACAGTCCTTGAAGAACCCTGACGTAGGAACAGCTGGGGGTAGGGGAAATCTATAAGATGAAAATGTACTGTTATATCACTAGCATACCCTCAAGTTAGAAGTGTTTCCTTCTAGGGGGTGATCCTCATTGTGTTTTGGTTTAGAGCTTTTTGTGTTGCTTAGGATTAGGGTTGTTGTTGTTTTGTTTTGTTTTGTATTTTTAGGGAATGGTTTCAGGGTCTCACTATTAGGTGGGACTGATAGTGATCTGCGTGTTTACAGCCTCCCAAGAGCTGTTATAGGCACACACTGGCTCACCCAGTCTCATTTGCTGGCTCAGCGTGGGCAGGGCCCATGGATCGAATTTCAGCCCCCTGTGCCTGCTTGCAGGTGCTTTAATCCACTGAGCTATTTGGCTGGCCCTTGGGATTAGGGTTTTGGAGACAGGGTCTTGCTGTGTACTTCAAACATGTTTCTCTGTAGCACAGGCAGGCCTGGAACTCTTAATCCTCCTGCCTCAGCCTACTAAATTCTGGGATTAGGGTGTATGTGTTAACCATGTCTGGTTTTATTTATCTATTCTCTTTTGCTACCCACCCCACTGTTGCCCACTACCCTAGCCCCCTTACCCACTACTCCTGCCATATCTCCATTGCACTGAAGATTGAACCTAGAACCTTGTACATGCTGGTAAGCACTCTGCCTCTGAGGTGTGTCTCCAGCCCCCCCCTTTTTTCTTTTTGTGGTACTGGGGATTGAACTCAGGACCTTGTGCTTGCCAGGCAGCGCTTATTCTACTGAGCTATCTACTATCTAATCCAGCCCCTATCTCAAGCCCTTTTTAAATTTTGTGAGCCTACAACTTTTGGTCTTCCTGCTTCAACTTTCTGTAACTGGAATTATAGGTGGCAGCCTGGCTTTCTATTTCTTATAGGTTCTTGCATCTAGCAGCCTGACCACTTTAAGCAATTTTTGCCAGCCAGACCTATAGGGTTTGTGACACTTAAATGTGTATAGAGCTACTGTTGAGGAGGAGCTGATCAGTGGTTAGGAGAGAAAGGTTTGTGATGTAAGAACAGCCAGCAATCCTGAGCAAGTAGGGAAACTGAGAAAGTAAGGTCTTCTGGCCTATAGCTGGGTGAGTTTCTAGCTGACTCTGAAGGATGTCTGTTGGGTGCCATGCTCCCAGAGAGAGTATGTGAGGCGCTCAGGAGTTGGTTCCAAAGTTTCAAATCAGAAAAGTGCTGGCTAAGAGGAGGACAGTTATTTACCCATATTCATTGTCCTGTGAGCAGTTTTTAAAACTATGTCACTTGTTGAAAATAGAAATTCAAGCGTGGTAAAAATTCTTAAAACATTCCAAACAGAGCTGCCTTCAAAATTCTGGACCTCCCTAGTGGAAACTTTTTTCCAAGTAGATAAATTCTCTTGCAACATGGCAGTCCTAGTTCTTCCTCATGACTCAGTACTGTCATTGGCTACTTTGGCTTCCTCTGTATGCTAAGGGTGGGGAGAAACGGAGGCAGTATCTGTGTCTCCTCACTGAGGTTTTTCCAAGTCCCTCCAGTTGCCTTTAGACCTTCTAACAGTGTATCCTGTTGAAGGCTCACTATTAATTGCTGTGCCAAGGACCTAACCTGAGACTTTCAACAGCATATACCAGGCAAATATTCTGCTGGACTCTAACCATAGCCCTAAGAATTCTAAAAGGTTTCTTGATCTGTGCAGAGCAAGTCTTACTTGGGCCTCTGCCTTAAGAGACTACTCGGTCTCCTTTGCATCATGTTAGTTGTGAACAATTTGTAGGCAGAATCTTCTTAGAGCTTAATATGGTATTTCCCTTCCATGTAGGTTCTTGCACATTGTGAATGACATTATCCCCAAGGAACTTTGGTTTTCTACTCTTCATGGTGATATGTGCTGTGTTTCTTTCCAGTGGATATGCTGCTGATGAAATCACTCACTGCATACGGCCTCAGGACATCAAAGAGCGCAGAGCAGTCATCATCCTCAGGAAGTAAGCAAGTTGATGTCTAGTACCTTATTCCTTGGTTACAGGCCTGTCTGAAGATGTACATCTGGGTCCCTTAAAAATCACTTCTCTGGCCAGGTATAGGCCATCTGTATAATCTCAGCATTCGGGAGGCTAAGGCAGGAGGATTGCCAGGAGCTCAAGGCCACCCTGGGCTACCATAGCAAGGTCCTGTCTCAAAAACATTAAACTTGTTCTTCTTTACAAGTATGGCATGGTGGGGTAAAATCTGAAAGAGCAGAAGGCTGTAAGTTCTCTTTTATTTGCATTCTGTAAGGATAAAGCTTTTATTAATCTGAAAAAATATATATATTATACATTTTATAGCCTTTATTATATAGGCTTTTTAACTATGAAGTTTAAGGCTAAACAAAAGCATAGACTTCTGGTATTTATGGGCCACAGTCTGAGACAAGATTTGGGAGCAACTTTTCCAAGCCCTACCCCCAACCTCTTTTCTTCACCTCTTTATTTCTGATTTGTCTCATGTGCTCTCAGTGATTATTTTTAGACTGTGCCTTAACAGCCTGCTTTTAAAATGGCAGGGTTTTCACTTCTGGAAAGGAGCAGGGAATAAGGAGAGGAAATCAGGGTGGGAGGTTAGGATATAGAGTAGCTATGACTGTCTTCCCTCTCCATTGGAGATTCAGAGATGTACTAACTCAGGTCAGTAAGCGTGATTTCTCCCACATATTTTTGTTGAGCAGACTGAAATTTGTTAGCTCCCACCACATAGATGCTGGGTCAAAGGAATACCAGCCTTCCTACTGAATGGAGTCCCAGAGAAAAATCAGTGATTGCTCAGGGTCTCAGAGAAGTCACTGAAGCTGAAAATATAGCTCAGTGGCACAGCACCTGCCTAGAAAGCACAAGGTCCTAAGTTCAATTTTTGTACCAAAAAAGAAAAAAGGAAATCATTGTGAAAGTAATAGCAGTATGGAGGGGCTGGTATATACACCAGTATATAGCTCAAAAGTAGAGTGCTTGCCTAGCATGTGTGAACCCTCAGTTCTAGCCCCACAAAGGTGATATGTAGATCATTATTTGATCTAAATATTAAAACTTGTCTTTTTTAAAAATAACTTTATTGAGAAATAGTGAGGCAGTTTCAAAACTGATTAGTTAGGACAGTTTTAATAATATATTACATATTAGTGGTTATTCATTGTATAAGATGCAGACATGATATCCTATCACAAATCTTTTTATTCATAGAATTAAGAGAATATAGCTGTATATCTATCCTATTTTGAATATACACATACAAAATGGTCATTCATTTGTATCCCCTTTTCTTGTTTTGTTAGAGAAAGGTATTCCATTGTCATTTAAATATTGTAGGCATGTGAATTTAGAAAAATATTCCAATATAGTCCAGTAGTCCATAATAGTAGTTGGTTAGAAGTTGCTGACTTGAGCCTTTTACAGTGCAGCCTATTAATATGGCTTTACTTTTTATACCTCATTTTTATATTTTTCTGCTGGATGGTTAAGACCAAGATAAAGAAAGACCTATATATAACAAGAAATGTAACTTTTGCATCTGATAAGTTCAGTCAAGTCCCCTCAGGGTTTATCCTGTAACCCTGTGCTGCGCTTTGTACATCCTTTGTCATTGTCAACCTTGTGGATGAGTCACAGCCATTGCTTGACCAATTTGCTCTCTATGAAAGCCTGAGAGAATGTTGTCTCTCCATGTGACTCTCCTTAGGCACACTCTACATCATCAATCACATTCCTCTGTGGCCCCATAATCTCCTTGATCAGAAAATTTGGGATACAACTCAGTTACATGATGTTACAGTACAGGTTCTTCTATATCCTGAGTCTTCAGTGACCTTTAAAGGCTAGGGCCAAAATGTTGGCTGCCCTTGCAACCCTTTTTGTCTTAAGTTTTGGTCTGTAAACTTAGGTTGTTAACCCTCCAGAAGAGAAGCTAATTATTACCCTACAACATATACAGTTGGGTTTAACTTAACTATCTGTCTGATTATCAAACATCTTAGGCATAACATAGAACAGGTATTTTCCATCAAGTTTTGATATGTTAAACTTTTAAGTCCGTACAGAATATGAAGGAAAAAATTTTAAAAATAAAAAAGAATTTTAAAATATGAATAAACAATTACATATTTTTACACAGAGATTTAGAAATCTAACCATATACAGCATTGTAGCAGGACAGTCCTGTGACATTTTTTCTTGTCTCTTTTTCCATTACCCTTTTTTTTTAAACATTTACTTGAGAGACAGTATGGCAATGATAAGCAGTATGTATTTAGTATAAGTACCGCGCGCTAACCGATTGCGCCACTGGAGCTCCTAGCAGTACGTATTTAGAAGACCAGAATGACAGGCATTCCAAGCATGATCCTACTATTACACATTGCTATCTTCAGTAGAATTGTTTAGTTCATAGGTATCAGCATATATAGTTAGTCAGGGTGAGAATCCTACCAACTGCTTGTCCTTGTTTCTTTTTTAAATTTTTTTTTAAATTTTATGTATTTAGTATAGGGTCTTACAACGTAGATTGGACTCGTAGTGATCCTCCTGTTCTCAGCCTCCCAAGTGCTGGGATTGCAGGTGCGAGCCACCATGCTCAGTCTCAGCGCGCCCCATCGGCCGGCACAGCAGGCCCGGGGGATCCCAGCCCCTGCGTTTACCTAAGCAGGTGCTTTAATCTGCTGAGCTATCTGGCTAGCCTGCCTTTTTAAAAATTAAAGGTAGGGTGTTAACTAAATTATTCAAGGTTGACCTTGAACTTTTGATGCTCCTGTCTCAACTCCCAAATGGCTAGGATTATAGGCATGTGCCACTATGCTTGGCTATTTTTTTTTCCTTTAAAATTTTTAAGATTTAAGTAAGCTTGCTAGGTAGGGTGGCGTATGTCAGTAATCCTAGTAATCAGAAGGCTGAGGCAGGAGAATTGCCATGAGTTCAGGGCCAGCCAGAAATACACAGTGGGATCCTGTCTCAAAAAAAAAAAAAGTAAACTTTGTTTCCAGAATAGTTTTACATTTGTAGAAAATTGTGATGATACTCTATATAGTTTCCATGTACCTTATATAATTACTTTTCCTTTACTGTTAATATCTTGTATTTGTGTGATAATTTTTATAGTCAAGAAACTTGTGAGAGCCTAGGATGTAGTTTGGTGGTAGAGCACTTGATTAGCACGTGTGAGTCCCTGGGTTCTGTCCCCAGTGCTGCAAAAAAAAGAAAGAACAAGCTGATAGTGATATATTAGTAACAAATTCGTAATTAGGTTTCCTTAGTTTTTTTTTCCTAATGTCCTTTTGTTGTTTGAAGGTATGTATCATATTGCACTTTCAGCTCCTTTTGGCTGTGACAGTTTCTCAGACTTGCCTCTACCACCTTCCCCTGTGATACTGGGGATTGAACCCAGGTCTTTCACATTGAGTTACATCCCAGCTACCATTCCCCCTCTTTTAAAAAAAGAAAAAAAAAAAAAAAAACTACGAAGTAAAATCCCTCTTGAGTTGTAAAGTTGCCTAGGCAGAACTCAAACTTGTGATCCTCCTGCTTTACCCTCCCAAACTGCTGAATAATAGGTATTTGCTACCATAGTGTGTGAGACCTGTTTTATCCTTCACACTGACTGGTCAGATACAGTATGACCCTGAATTAGAATTTATCTTCTTTTTTGCTTTTTTGTAAATTTTATTGGGGGCCGGCGAGATGGCTCAGTGTTGAATAAGTGCTTCCCTGGCAAGCGCAAGGGCCTGAGTTCAATTCTTGGTTCCACCGCAAAAATGAATAAATTTTATTTATTTATTTGTTACAGGGTCTCATTATGCAGTTCAGACTCATAGTGATCCTCCTGTCTCAGCCTCCCAGTGCTAGAATTACAAGTGTGTGCCACCACACCCGGTTTTAGTAGCCAGCATGGCATACTGGGGTTTGGGGGCCAGCACAGCATGTGATACCAGGGATCAAACCCAGGTCCTTGTGCTTGTCAGGCAGGTGCTTAGACCACTGAACTATCTCCCCAGACCTAGTGGTTGATATTGAACACCTGGCTGATGTAGTATTTCCCAGGGTTTCATCTATAAAGTAACTATTTCTCCCCTGTTTGTGCACAGACCACATTTGAAGGGGGAAGCCAGGCACAGTGGTGCATACCTGTAGTCCCAAGTGTTTAGGAGGCTGAGGCAGGAGGATTTCTTGAGTTCAGGAGTTTAAGGTTAGTCTGGGCACCATACCAAGATCCTATTTCTTTAAAAGTGCACCCAAATCTCAAAACAAAATGAGCTGATGATGATGGCAGAAGGATTGCAAATTTGAAGCCACCCCTAGGTAAATTAATGAGACCTTGGCTCAGAATTGAAAAAAGTTAAAAAGGATATAGCTCAGAGCTGCCCACATTCCATCCCCAGTAACTCAAATAAATAAAAAAATAAGAATTAGTTCCACCTTCTTGATGGCCAAGTACCTATGGAATTATTGGGTGTCTCTGGCATAAATGTGTATTCTGTGTCATATGTTTAGTGATCTCTATATCAATATGGACTCATGGATATTTCTTTTTTCTTTTTTTTTTTTTTTTGGCGGAACCAGAGATTGAACTCGCCTTGAGAGCTTGCCAGGGAAGCACTTAATCTACTGAGCCATTTCCCCAGCTGCAGGATATTTATTTTATATTGAATTTGTTCCAGTTTTGGTCATTGGGAGCTTTCTTTGTTAGTCTGTGTTGTTTGTTTTATCAGGTTACCTTTTTTTTTTTTTTTTTTTGAGATGGAGTCTTCACCATGTTTTCCAGGCTACTCTTGAACTCCACAGCTCAAAAGATCCTCCTGCCTCTGCCTCTGCATGCAGGGACTTACTGGCATTTGCACTGTGCGTGTATTAGGACTTGGGAGATAGCTCAGTAGAATAAGTGTTTGCCTGGCAAGCACAAGGGCCTGAGTTCAATACCCAGTTCTGAAAAAGAAAAAAAAAAAAATCAGAAATTGACTATGCAAGAAGAAAGAAAGAAATTAACTATGCATGGCTTAGCTTGTCAAAAAGAAAGATGGTGTGGAGTTGTGTGCCTATAAATTTTGGAGGCAGTAAATAGGAGGATCACTAGGAGTCCGATCTATGCAGTGAAACTCTGTGTAGACCCTGTCCTAAATACAAAAAAAAAAACGATTAGAAAACTTCAATAACTTTGACATCTTGCTCTTTGAGCCCACAGTTTCAGAACAAGGTGGTAATCTGTTTGGCATAGTTTTGCCATTGTGTTAAGTCAAAACTTTGGGTCTTTGTTTTACTTAAGGTGTGTGAGTATGATCCAGACCTGAGGGATTTTTCTGTGGTATAGGTAATACACTGGGCAGATGAAGGAATTTGAGTCAGCTTGTCAGACTCTCTCTTCTGGATTATTTCCAGAACTAATCATTGGAAGGATTCTTATTATATCTTTCTACTTTTTTTTTTTTTTGTGGGGCAGGGGGCTCTCAACACAAGCCCAAAACCCCAGTACCTGGTGTGCTTAAATGCAGCAAGGAATAAGCAGCCTATCTAGGATGCCAGGTGCATTCTTCCTCTTAAATGGTAGTTCCCATACTTCTGTTGTTTAGGTCCGTTGAGTTAGCTTTGCTCCTCAGCACAGCTAGGGTTCTGCACTATTAATTTTCTCTCCTGGAAACTACTTTGCCAATGGAGCCCCATTCTTGGTCTGATCTGGAAAATGGCTATTGTGGGTGACCAAGGCGCTTCAACTTCTGACTTAAGTGGCCTCAAGTGGTATCCTAGGCTAGAAGATAGAAGGATAGAGCTTTTTTAGGGGTGGGGTGGAACCGGAGATTGAACTCAGGCTCTTGCACTTGCCAGGCAAGTACTTATTCTACTGAGCCATCTCCCCAGCCCCTAGAAGGATAGAGGTTTGATACTGGGGCTGGAGAGGAATGAGTGGATGTTCCCAGTTTCTCTATGCAGCTGAGCTAGGGAATTGTCCTATGTAGGGAGCCAATGCAGGGGATCTAAAGAGGTACATAGACATCTCTTGACTACAAAATAAAATGCTCTCATCCAGCCTCTTTTTTCAAGTTTTACCCCTCATCTTCAGTTTTTATACCTTAAAGTATTTGCAGCTCCCAATATGGTCCAGAAATTTGTGTGCTGCATAGTGTGACCTCCATTAAGAAGAGCTTTCCCTCTGCCATATTCATATTCTGATCCATATCCCGACCCTCCAGTGACCTACACATACATGATAAAAATTGGCTAACCTGGGCATCCGTCAGTTCTAACCACTTCACATATAGGAAGCACGCACCTATAGCCTCTCAACATCATCTCTTTTTAGACTAACACACTCAGATTTGTCATACTTACTGAGTTTCCAAATTCATGTCTGTGGATACAGGAGATCTCTGTTCATCTGATGCCTAACATGCATTGGTTAGTATGTGAATTTAGGCCTTTGAGGAATAGGTTTCCAGAGAAGCTGCAGGGAGGGACTTGTGTTAGGAAAGGGCAAGGTGTGACAAATTGAAAAGGTGAACACCAAACTAAAAAAAGTAACATGAAGGCTGGGGAGATGGCTCAGTGGAATAAGCATCTTCCCTGGCAAGTGCTAAGGCCTGAGTTCAATCCCCAGTTCTACAAAAAAAGAAAAAAAGATAAGGGGAACACCTTGGCTGGGCATCAAGGCACTTCCTAAAGATCAACAAGAGATAGCCTAAGGTGTTCTGGCTGATTTGAAATCCAGGTAGGCCATGTTCTAGTTGGCGTTGAACATGGTCTACTTCTCATGGGTTAGAGCCAGACCTGTCTTCAGATAAAGATTGCACAGGGTTTAGTTAGGGTTGGGGACACATGCCTATAATCCCAGCTCTCAGGGAGGCTGAGGCAGGAGGATTTCAAGTTCAAGCCTAGACTTGCTAATTCATCAGTTAAAACCAAAAAAAGATTTCCCTCATACCTCTACAATAGGGTTCATACTTAGTACACATGAGACACTTGTTTCTATACCCAGCGTTGCCCCCCCCCCCAAAAAAAAAGATTGCGCAGGCTGCTCAAGGACACTAAGGAGATCTGGCGTAAGTTTAAGTCATAACTGGCAAGGTCTTTCTAAAGGCCCTATGGAAGGAAATGAGTGGACAGCATTATGGTTGAACAGAAATACAACTCTGTTGAACATCAGTGGTGCTAGGTCTTCATATAGGTTACACTTCTCACTGTGAGGCTGGAGTGACCTTTAGAGAGTGTAATCCTTAGGCTCCAATTTGTAATGTTTGAAGTGGCAACTTAATAGCTGAGTGAGATTTTTAACTGGATCTCCTGATGCTGGGTCTTGTGAACCCCACAGTGTGAACCCATTGTTGTCACTGTAGTGGAATGTGATTAAAAACCTGGTGGGGGGCCAGGGAGATGGCTCAGTAGAATATGGGCCTGAATTCAATCTTTGGTTCTTCGAAAATCAAAAAACAAACAAAAACTTGGCAGTGGATGTAGAAGAGCTTTTGTCTTAGTTACTTTTTACTCGCTGCTGGGACAAATACCCCACAGCTCACAGTTACTGAGGGTTCAGTTCATATTCTGCTGGCTCCAAGGCAAATAACAGCAGTTCATGGATATAGAGCTCTTCAGAGTGGTGAGGCTGCAAAGTCCGTCTTCTCGGACTTCTCAACCTAAGCGAGGCAGGAAGCTGGGTAGGGTCACAGGAAGCCTTTCTCAATTCCTGGGCCCTACTCACCTGCAGGGCTGGGCCCCCACTGAGAACTGCTGGAGCTGATTCAGCCAAGTTGACACAATGTTTCAACTAACACAATCCACCCCTTGTCAATTTAGCAACTATATACACTTTTTAAAGCCAATTTCCAGGTACATAGACATATTTAAACATTTTACAACTTGAACATTGTATAGCATTAGAACCATGACATTTTGCCCCTGGCCCTCCAAAGACTCATGCACATCCATTTATATAAAAAGATCTTTTAGTCCATCACTAAGAGCTGCCAAAGTCCTAACAGTTTTAGCAACACTGAAAAGCCCAAGTCTCAAGCTTCTAAGACCTACGGCAAACTCTTAGCTGTGAGCCCCTCTACAAATGAAAAGTTAAACACTTCCAACATACAAGCATTCCAAAAGGTATACACAGCAGGATACAAACAGTTGGGACCAAAACAAGCCCAAAGTCCAGAAGGGCAAATATTAAGTCCTGTAGTTCCCTGTGGACCATCCAAAGCACCCTGTAATAAGTTGTGAGTTCCCAAAGCCTTATGTGGCTGCACCCCTGTGGTACGCCTGCTGGTAGCTCTTGGCTTTTCTCTCAGGCTTGCTTTGCTCCCTTTTTGCAGCTTTTCTTAGACCATGCACATTCCTAGCTTTTTCAAACTTCTGAGGTTTCCACTGAATAGGCTTATCATTCACAGATTCACACACTGCCCTCTTGGGCACACTGCCTGGCCTCCCAGGCCTTCTGAAGTCAAGGTGGAAGCCTTCTTACCTCAGAGCTCTTGCATTCTGCATGTGCCTAAAACTATTGCCACATGGATGATGCCAAGGTCTGCTGCCAGCTAGAGCAGTAGCCAGGTTTTCCTCTCTCTTGGCTGTAGGGGTCAAGCGCCTGGATGGCTGAGTACTCTGACCCTGATTGCGAGAAGCAAAGTCCTTTCTGTTGGTCCCATTCTGTAATCTGGTGTGGCTGCCGCCTCCATTCTGGAACATGGGGCTCTGCAAAGTCCCTTACCCTTGCAATTCTTTTTTTTTTTTTTTGTCTTTTTGAGACAGGGTCTCACTATGCAGTTCAGGCTGGCCTTAAGCTCACTTTGTAGCTCAGGCTAGTCTCGAACTCAGGACAATCTTCCTGCCTCAGCCTCCGGAGTGCTGGGATTACAGGCCTGTGTCACCACGCCCAGCCACCCTTGCAATTCTGAGGCTGCAAAGGGCAAGAACCTGCCACCTCCTGTGATGCCCTCAGGACATCTTTTCTACTCTCCTGTTCCTTCTCAGCCATGGAGATCCTCTCTGCTTCATTTCATAGTTCACAGCCTTCCTGGTGCTTTCTTTCTGGCCAAATTCACAACATTTTAAATCACCTTTTTGGACTCTTTGCTCTTCATTCTTCACATAAATCTGGCTAAAAGCTCCCAACAACAATACCACTTCCCCAATATTTGGTTGCTTTGAAATATTTTTTGCCATATTGAAGTCAGTCTTAAAATCAGTCTCAGGCAAAGTCTCTGGACATGAACAAAATGCAGATAAACCTTCTGCTAAGTCAAAACACAAATGATCCGGAGTCCAACAACCAATGCAGTCCTTCTTCCCAGCAGAAACCTCCCCAGCCTGGTCTTTACAGGCTGGCTTTCTATTAGTCTTCTGTTCTTCTGAACTCTGACTGGAACCTCCGGCACAGTACAGCCGAAAGTGTTCTAGCTCTTTGCAAGTAGGCAACATCTCCAAACCTTTCCTATCTCTTCCCATAAGCCGTTCCCAAAAGCTTGTAATCCACATTGTCAGGTATAGCCACAGCAACGGCCCCACTCCCGGTACCATATTCTGTGTTAGTTCCTTTTTACTAGTTTCTGGGACAAATATCCGAAACTTAAAATGAAGGAAGGAAAGGTTTATTTAAAGCTCACAGTTAACTGGAGGGTTCAGTCCATATTCCGCTGGCTCCAAGGCAGGGAGGCAGAGAGGCAGGAAACCTGGCAGGGTCACAGGAAACCTTTCTCAATTCCGCCCTGCCCACCTGCAGAGCTGGGTCCCCAGTTTAGAACTGCTGGAGCTGATTCAGCCAAGTTGACACAATGTATCAACTAACAGCTTTCTTGCCTCTGATGAATAAGTAGAGAGTTTTACTTGTAAGAGGGCTACTCAATAAAATGAGCATGCTGCTCAACTCCTTGATTTTTTTTTTTTTTTTTTTTTTTTTTTTGCGGATCTGGGGATTGAACTCAGGCCCCTACTTATTCTACTGAGCTATCTCCCAGGCCCCCATTTTGTTTGTTTGCTCGCTTGAGGTTTTTACACGACTGCCAGTGTTTCTCAATATTGCTGTCTCCCAGCTCACCCAGGGCAAGATAAACCATTTGCATCATTTCTTTGTAATCATTGATAACCCCTTGCAAGGAGGTTGTACCTAATCTTTTTGGAAGTGGTTAAAGTTGTGTGTTTTGTTTTGTTGAAGGGAAGCTGGCCTTGATTCACTAAATACCAGGCTATGCTCAGACTCAGAGCAGTCCTCCTGCCTCAGCCTCCCAAATTGTTGGAATTGTATGTATGCACCACCATGTCCAGCTGAAGTGAATACTAAGGAGGCTGAGGCATAGAGCAGAGTGCTAATTTGGAGGCCCAGCAGACTTATGCTTGGCCTGAATGGAGAGAGAACTGGTTTGAAGATGCCTTTGCGGGCCCTTACCAGAGGACTATTTATTATCTACATGTCATGTGTTTCCTTTGCAGGACAAGATTAGATGCACCCAGGTTGGAAACAAAGTCCCTGAGCAGCTCCATTTTGCCACCCAGCTATGCTTCAGATCGCCTGTCAGGAAACAACAGGGACCCTGCTCTGAAACCCAAGCGGTCCCACCGTAAGGCAGATCCTGATGCTGCCCACAGGTACTCAGCTAAGGACTGCAACAAAGCTGGTCATAGTGACGTGTGCCTGCAACCTTAGCTGCTCCTAAGGTTGAGAGGAGGATAGTGGCCACTTATTGAGACCTTATTTCAAAAAAAATGAACAGAGTGTGATTGTTATACAATAATCCTGGTATCTGGTAGGCTACGGCAGGAGAGTATTGTGGCCTTTCTATGACTTCCCTGGTTTAATCCCACCTGAACACATTCTTTTTTTTTTCTTTTGCGGAACCAGGGATTGAACTCAGGCCCTTGCACTTCTCAGGGAAGTGCTTATTCCACTGAGCCATCTCCCTGGCCCCTGAACACATTCTTATAGGCATGTTCTTAGATGTTAGGAAGGAATCCTGGCACTAAGAAGTGAACTGGAGGCCTATTTGAGAAGGATTGGGGAGAGTAATTTATAAATGAGAGCAGAAAGATAAGATAAAAGCATTCTAGGCAGAAAGAACTTGATGGGTTGCAGGCTGCGAAGTAGAAAAAAGCTTGTTGATTTTAGAAGCTGTTTGGCTTGGTGAGCAGAGAAGAGTATGTTGAGGGAGAGTCGAGACACTGAGATAGATGGCAGAACTTGCAGAGTCTTAAAGCTGGAGAGTCTGAATTTTGTTGCCCTGCAAACTTGATAAGGTCCTGGACACAGGACTCAAAGCCAAGCAGATCCCATGGGGTGACTGGGAGATACTTCTAAGAGGCTGAGGAGTGGCCACCAACACTGAGTGGCCAGGAACCTTTAGTGTCAGCACTTCTGTCCAGAACCACTGAGCTGGCATCCAGTGTGAGAGCCGGTGCTGATGAGGTCAGGCCCCTCCTGCTCATCTCTCGGGTTACCTTTCTTCTTCCTTTTTCCTTGCAGGCCCCGGATCCTAGAGATGGATAAAGAAGAGAACCGGCGTTCAGTGCTGCTGCCCACCCACCGGCGGAGGGGTAGCTTTAGCTCTGAGAACTACTGGCGCAAGTCCTATGAGTCTACGGAGGACTGCTCGGAAGCATCAGGCAGCCCTGCCCGAAAGGTGAAGATGAGGAGGCACTGAGGCCTACTTACCGCCCTCCTGGGAACTCTGGCTTCTCCTCACATAGCTGCCCCTCCTTTTGTTTTGTTTTGTCTGTTTTTTGTTTTTATTTTTGATCTTATAATTTGTCCCTGATTCATTGCCCGTCAAGGCTGAAGAGCAGAATTGATCTTGGTTCTCATGTTCTTGGATTTATTCCTGGAAAGGCTGTTTGTTGGGGGCAGAGGCTTATATACAGTCAAGGTGTGGGGGCCAGCCATCTTCAAGTTGGGCTGGGTTATTTAAGAACAACAAAATGTTTTTGTTAAAAAATTTGCAGTTTTGCTTTAAACATAAATCTTTGCAGTGTTCTAAACAAAATTCAGTTTCCTGCCTGCCCCTTTTCCTCCACTGATAACCTGCCCTTGGTTGAGATCTCCTAGAACCAGGCCTGTTCTGCATGGGGCAACTTTCCCACCTCTCACCTATTGTCCATCCTCTGGAAGCTCATGCAGATAATCTTCTTCCTGTTGCAGAACTGTCTGGGTTGCTGGGTGGTAGAGGGTTTAAACAGTCCCAGCCCCTGCTACCCCAAAGCTAGTGCTGAGCCCTCTGGGGCTCTTCTTGGGTTGCGAAGGGCTAGCGTAGTGGTCCTGACTTCTCTTGCCAAGAGTACCTCTTTGCTGGGTTGCTCCTTGCAGGCACATCTGTGGGATTGTATGGAAGTTAGACTTGCCATGTTGGGTCATTTTAGTTGTTTCTAGCTAGAGGGACTGATGTCCCTCCAAGTCTGGCATTTGGGGTGTGGGAAATCATTGTGGTGTATGGTAGGGTTTTTATTTTCTTTCAGAGTTATTTTTTCCTTTGGTCTGGGCTTTCTTCATTTTCCCTCCATTGATCAGCTTGGACCTCTCCTTATGTCACCCTTCTAAGAAGGTGTCACTGCCTCTGTTTGCCTGCAGCATGCATCCAAGGTCAGAGCTCAGGCTTGCAGACTAGGTTGGTGCCTTTTCTGTCTCGGCATGGGAGATCAGGAAGGGGCTTCTAAAAAATAACAAAAAAAAAAAGGTGAAGTCTTGGCAGTTACTCAGATCCTAGAAGACTAAAAGGTCGTGCTGATCTAGATTCATTAGGAATGTCATCTTGCCAGTCTGGCCAGGACTGGGGCCTGTCAAAACCAGGCTCTTGTGGCAGGCAACCAGGCTACCACCAGTCTAGAGGGCTTTGCATCGAATCCTCAGCCTGAGACCTCAAAGGCTGCAGGAATCTGGGGCAGCCACCATCAAGAAGCTCTTCTCTGGGGCCAGAACTCCTTTGCCAGCGTGAATTCCTCAATTTGGGACTGCATAACTAAAGCAGTTGCAGTTTTATTTTTTTTACAGCTTTTTTCCCAAAAATGATTTGTAGTTGTGTGTGCAGCACTTTGCCCTGATATGTGTGCTCTACAATAAAAACCAAATCTAATATATTTTGAAACAATTGTCTGATACTGTTATAAGAGAAAACTTGCCTTTTGTGCTTCCTTGATCCCTTTATTAAACCTTAAACAGGGTTTGGGAAAGTGAAGCTCATTGCACACCAGGACTCCAGGAAAAGCAATTGGTCACTGACATGCAGCCTGATGACTTAAGATGACCTTGTCCTTTGCCCACTGACCTCTTTCCTTCTCCAAGGAAGATAGCCTTCATTAACCATGGTGTCCAGGGGCCACACATTCCCTGGTAAGATTATAGAGAGCCAGCCTACACATCTTCCACTAAGGCAAAGATGCCCTGAACCAAGGCTAGGAGAAGCCAGCTTTTGTAAATGTGTATGTATGTATGACCTTAGTAATAATTTTTTTTAGCTCCCACTGTATGTGAACCATGCCCTCACTGGAACCCCAGTAGTAGGCAAAACTCTTCTGGGCCTATCTTCCAAGTATAATAGTCATTTTTGGGTAGGATGAGACTGGAGCCCAAAGAGCTTTAGTCTCTCCTGATCCCTGGCCTACTTTCCCAGAGCCTGGTCAAGAGCTTCAGTCTAGAGTTTCCCTCACTGCATTTCATTGCTCAGAGCCAGTCAGCTTGACCAAATTTCTACTGTGACAAACTTTCTGGGGGGTAGATGTGTGAATTGAACTTAGGTCCTTGCACTTGCCAAACACGTGTTCTCTGGGCCGCCAAATTTATACTGTGGAAACCTGGACACCCATTTACCTGCCCGCATATGGTATAGAAGAGAGTCCAGAGGGAGCAAGTGGGTAGCCAGGGTTCAGTGTGACACATAGTGCTACAGCTGGGCATGATAGCACTCAGGAGGCTAAGACAGGTTTGCCATGAGTTCAAAGCCAGACAGACTGCAATACAGAGGGAGACACTGTCTCCAAAACACCCCCAGAAAAAAAAACAAAACAAAACTAGTGCCAGGGCCTAATGTGAAAAAAAAGTGAAAACTAGTACAGGTCTTCTGAGTGGTGAACCTGCAAGGGCAGCACTGAGCTGAGCACAGTGGATCCTGGATGCCTTGAAAAAGACACTGGAGCTAAGGGAAGCAAGTAGCTGAGCATCCAGATTCCTTATGGCAGAGGTGAGTACATCCACCTTGGCTCTAGGGATATGGGATGGGGACTCTGAGAGGAGGGACCCTTTTTTTTTTAGCTGTGACAAAGACCTTGGCTTTTTCTAGCCCCTTAGTGAAAGAGGTCTTTTTTTGGTGGAACCAGGGATTGAACTCAGGCCCTTGCACTTGCCAGGCAAGCGCTTATTCTGAGCCATCTCCCCAGCCCTGAAAGAGGTCTTTTACCATGCAGAAGGGGCTTTAACTCCAGAAGTTCTTGCCATCTCCCTGACTTCAGTCTCTCGATCGGAACTGTAGCCTGTTGGTGATAATCCTGAGCAGGCCTCCCTGAACCCCTCTGAACCTGGCTGTTCCCGCCTTGTCACAGGGCACCACACCAGGTGCTGAGACCTGTCCCAGCCTGTCCTTGTACATAGCAGGGGATCCAGGAACAGGGGAACGGGAACATGGTACTAGCCTTGCCCATATAGGATTCTGCTTCATGCTGCCAAACCTATTATGTGGAAGCCCAAAGAAGTGAGGAAGTTGTTGCAAATCATATTTATTCACTTAAAAAATGAGCACTGCCAAGCTCAGCACTGGAGAGACTCAGGACCGGTGGTATAATGTACACTTAAGGGTAGTATGTCCTATACTGATACAACAGAAGTGGTTATAAATTAGGATATACAGGTGTGGGGTGTTTTTTTTTTTTGTTGGATTATTCTCGAAGTACTGGGATTTGAACTGAGGTCTTTGTACTGAACTACATCACTGGTTCTTTTGAGTGACAGTGTCTTAGCAAGTTGCCCAGGCTGGACCTGAACTTGTTATCCTCCTGCCTCACTTTCCCAAAGTGTCAATACTCTTACCGTAAATTTCATACTAATTTTTCCTAATAGGATGCTTTCCTTTACTTTTTTTTTTTTTTTTTGATAAATTCTGATATTTATCATCTTCCTGTGGCTATAGATGATTAAAAAAAAATGTGTTTTAATTCAGGAGGCTGATGCAAAAGGAGTTTGAGGCCATCCTGGGCTAGCTAAGCTGGCCAGCTTGAACTGCATAGTGAAACCCTGTCTCCAAAAGACAAGGTGGCGGGGAGATGGCTGAATAGAATAAATGCTTTCCTGATATAAGCACAAGGGCCTGAGTTCAATCCCTGGTTCCCCCATACCCCCCAAAATAAAAATTTACAGAAAAGAACTGCTAGGGCTGACGAGATAGCTCAGCGGTTTAAAGCACCTGCTTAGGCAAGTGCAGGCCCAAGGTTCAATCCCCAACACCACATGTGCCTGCCACACCCCCAGAGCAGGCTGAGCCAGCTGCAATAAAAGAAACTGCTGTTAATCTCCCTCAATGTTCCCTCTTATTTGAGCATTCTTATCCCATTATTTTTGCTGCTTTCCAAAGCAATTCTAGAAATTCTTTCATGTCTTTGAGATCGACCAGGTGTAGAAGGTAGCTGTGGATTGCCATCCAACAGAAAGGCAGACTCATAAAAATGAGGCTGTATTCTCATCTACCTTACCATATTTGGTATCTTGCAACTTCTGGCTCTTCCTCAAGGTAAAAAGCCTACAAAAGGTATAAATGTTCTGAATCAATTGAGATGGAGATGACCAGGCAGTGCAACTAAAAACTTGAAAGTTGACAGGAACAATGGGAAAAGTGTTATGTTTTGTTTTGGTTTTTGGCGGAAGGGGCAAGGAGTGTTTTAAAAGCAGGGAAAATATTTTGAAAAGGATTAATGATGTGTCTTTTATTGTAAAATTTTTAGATATTCACTATTTTTTGGTCATGCCTTGTCCTACCACGTTGTGCAAGAAATGCAGCTTTAGCTGGGCGTGGTGGCGCATGCCTGTAATCCCAGCACTCGGGAGGCTGAGGCAGGAGGATTGTTGAGTTCGAGACCAACCTGAGCTACAAAGTGAGCTTAAGGCCAGCCTGAACTGCATAGTGAGACCCTGTCTCAAAAAGACAAAAAAAAAAAAAAAAAAAAGAAATGCAGCTTACCTGCTGTACCCATTTTCTTCCTTTTGTTTTCCCCCCTCCTGGAGAGAGGTTTATTTTGGATCACATTGTATCATTTTCCTGTGGCTGCCAAAACATATTCTCGCAGGGCATGGTGGCGCATGCCTGTAATCCCAGCACTTGGGAGGCTGAGGCAGGAGAATTGTTGTGAGTTCAAGACCAGCCTGAGCTACAGAAGTGAGCTTAAGGCCAGCCTGAATTGCATAGTGAGACCCTGTCTCAAAAAGACAAAAAAAAAGAAAATTCTCAGTTCTGGAGTCAAAAAGTCAAAAATCACTTATTATTAAACTGAAGTCAAAGCATGGATAGGGCCAAGCTCCCTCAGGAGGCTCTAGTGGATAACCCCCTGTTGGCCCTGACAGCTTCCCATAGCTGTAAACCTTTCTTCTGTCCCTCCTCTGCACCTGAGTCACAGGCCTGCTATGTACATCTCCTGTGTCCCTCTGTAGGACATTTGTGATTGATATAGGAGCACCCATGTAATCCAAATAATTTTCCAGCCTAGAGATCTTTAATCACATCTGTGAACTGTTTTTTTTTTTTTTTTTTTTTTTTTTTTTTTAATGCTGAGGATGGAACCCAGGGCCTTTTATGTGCTAAGTGAGTGTTCTACCCTGGGCTATAGCCACAACCCCCAAGTACCCTTTTTCTTTGAAAAACATTGACAGGTTCCAGGGATAAGAACCTGATAACATTGAAGAGCACTGAGTTTACCACATTGATCTTTTCCTGATAATCTGTTATTAAGTCTGGTATGTGACTGATTCCTCAAAGAAATTATGCTCTTGGATTGAAAATTCTCAGCACTAGCACTACTATGATTGCATATTTAAATTACAACTATTTTGGTTTAAATAAAAGATGTTATTTTAAATAAATTTTTTTGTTTTCTGTTTTTAACCTTGCTGCTCAAGATTTTAAATTTTTTATCTTTTGATCCTGGGTGTTGGACCTAAGGTTTCATATATGCTAAGTGTGGCACTCTACCACTGACCCACAAACCTAATGCCAAGAATATGAAAGGGCTTGAAATGGCTTAAAGTTACACT
This sequence comes from Ctenomys sociabilis, assembly GCA_004027165.1. Lineage (NCBI taxonomy): Eukaryota > Metazoa > Chordata > Mammalia > Rodentia > Ctenomyidae > Ctenomys > Ctenomys sociabilis. The sequence continues at coordinate 17,130 of PVKA01013965.1, read as the reverse complement.
TTCTGCTGCATGGCACTGGGCTAGGGAAATCAACAATGAATGAAGCTTGATCTGTGGTGTCCGCCAGTTTCCGTGATGTAAGTATTGTCACTGGCTGATTTCAACATAAGGGCAGTGGGCTTGGAACTGTGAAAGATGTGCAGTCGCACCCATTATTATGTTTGCACCATGCAGGGATAGTGAAAGTAAAGAGCTGGGTAATTTCCTAACTCTGCTGACTATGAAAAAAAGACCAGTGTTAAACAGCATAGGATTGGGGGTGTAGCTCAGTAGTAGAGTGTTTGCCTTGTGTCTATCCCCACCACTACAGAAACAGAAAGTACTTTTTAAAATAAGCATACATAATAGTAAATATATGTAGGAAATGCTTACCTTTGAATATTAGCACCTTTTTTTTTTTTTTTTTCAGAACCAGGACTGAACTCAGGCCCTTGTGCTTGCCAAGGAACCGCTTATTCCACTGAGCCATCTCCCCAGTCCCAGCACCTTCATTTTAACATAATTTAAACTTCTTGGGCTGGGGAGATAGGTCAGTAGAATAAGTGCTTGCTTGGTAAGTTCAATGGCCTGAGTTCAATCCCTGGCTGTGCATAAATAAATAAATTTCTTTTTTTTTTGTGGCCAGCTCAGCCTACCCTTGGGTAGTGCTAGCATGGCATGTGGTGCCGGGATGAAACTGCGATTCCTGTGCACTTGCCTAAGCAGGCGCTTTAGACCGCTGAGCTATCTGACCAGCCTCCATAATTTAAATTTCATTTCATTGAATTTAACTTTTTTAAATTTTAATCCATTTCTGGGGCTCCTTCTCTCTTCCCTCTATTACTGACTACCCCTAGCTCCTGTAATTTTCAGAGTCTTTAACTGACAATAAAAATTGTTGAAAATTCACCGATTGAACCTTTTTAGAAATTTTTTGTTTAAAAGTCTCTTATTGGGCTGGGGAGATGGCTCAGTGGAATAAGCGCTTCCTTGGCAAGCACAAGTTCAATCCCTGGTTCCACAAAAAAATCTTTTATTTATTTGGTAGAGGGTCTGACTATGCAGCTCAGACTTGTTGTGATCCTTCTGCCTCAGCCTCCTCAGCCCTGGGATTACAGGCATGTGCCACTACACCCGGTTCTGGTAGCCAGCATAGTGTGCCCAGGGTTCTAGAGCTGGCATGAGATGCAGTACCAGGGGTCAAACCCAGATCCTTGTGTTTGCCATTCATCACTTAGACTGCTGAGCTAGCTCTCCAGCCTGCCTGCTGAATCTTGCAATGGTGGCTGCAGTGTATTACTAGGTTCTCACTGCAGCCTTTGGGAAAAAGGTTTAAGGTCTGATTAGGCTTAAGGTCTGATGGGCTTCTGTGTTGAGTACCAAGAAATAGCTGTAGTGCATAACTGTAGTCCCCAGACTCCAGAAGGCTGAGGCCAGAGGAACACAAGTTTGAGGTCAGCCTGAGCAATTTAGCAACTTGGTGGGATCCTGTCTTAAATAAATAGGCCTGGGGATATAGCTCAATGGCACAGTGCCTGCCTGACAAGTGCAAGGTTCTGAGTTTGATCCCAAGTATAATAAATAAAGCCATTTATTATACTGTACATGCCTACAATTCCAGGCCTGGGGAGGCTGAGGCAGGAGGATCACCACAAGTTTGAGGTCAGCCTGAACTACATAATGAATTAAAGGCAAGCTTGAACTGCATAGTGAGACCTTGTCTCAAAATAAAAAAGGGGCTGGAAATGTAACTTGGTGAGAAGACCCAATACGTTGGCAAGAGACTAAGAGGTGTGAAACCTAGGAGGAGGGCCTCAGGTTTGGAGAGGGCCTCAGGTTTGCAGGCCTTCCTCCCCTTCACTCCCCCACCCCTCAGCTTCAGGCATATATTGCTGTAGTGCCCCCTTGTGCCCACGGTGTGGCAGTAGAGCCATAGTGATTGCTTCAAGGCATGGCCAAAGCACAGGTGTCAGGCCAGAGAGAATAAGTGCTTCCCTGGCAAGCTCAAGGGCCTGAGTTCAATCCCCGATTCTGAAATAAACAAACAGGTGTCCCCTGGCTTGGATGCAGAGCTCAGATTCTTGGATGCACCTCGACTTCTCAGGTGCCATCAGGTACTCCCAGGTCACCTGTAACACTATACAAAGGGATCAGTCAGGGTCTTCACTATCAGGGCCCCAACCTCATGGGCACCAACTGTGTGCCTTTGCACATCCAAGTGCCTTCTGCCTAAGGCAAATCTGCTTGAAATCAGAAACCCTGGCCTCTACCCGGGTTCCTTGGGACATCCCTGGGCTCCGCTGGACCACTGCTTCCATCATTAGAGTACACTGTGTGATCCTAGTGTTTCCTCTCCCAGGTGGGTGACTGGGGCATAACTTCTTTTCTTTCCTGGATATTGTTCACTGGTAGTGAAACCCTTAACTTACTGTCTTCATTTCTCACCCAGACCTCTAAGACTTCACTTGAAGCCAGTCAAGTCCTGACTGTCAGCTCGATGATTTGGGCAAATTAATTCACCTCTTTGGCTTCAGTTTCTCCCTGTGAAAAATAAGCCTGATCTACAGGGATTAAAGGAATAACTATGGTACCTGACACAGACTATATTCAGTGTTAATAAATGGCAGCAATTCATATTACACACACCCTTTTTACAGATTAGAAAACTGAGTCCTAGAGCAGTGAAGTAACATGACCAGGACAGGTTTAGAACTTAGGATCCTAGAAAGAGATGAGGCACAGAGCCCTGCCTTCCCATAAGCCTATGGCAGTATCCATATGCTAGCTCTTGGAGCCTCAAACCTAATAGTCCTCACAGTGGACAGGTGACCAAAGTTCCTACTCCTGGGATCTAGGATGAGTCAAGACAAGTACAGCCCACAGCCTTATGGGTGTCTGGCTGAGAGTTCTTGCCTCAGGAGAAGATGCTGGCAAACCCTGTGTTCCATACCTGCAACCTTGGGCAGGTCTTGCCTCAGAACCTGTTTCCTTTTCTGAGGCAAGAGGACAGCCTGGGGCCACCCCACACTCCCTGTACCTGTGACCTTTCTCAGAAGTACAGAATATTACCCTCTAGAATGAGGAGGCCCTAAATCCAGTGCTGAGAGGCACCTTCATTTTACATAACCCATGGAATGAGGTACTCCTGCCTTGGGCTGGCTAGCTGCCCCTCCCCTGACATCCTTCAACCCCTCCATTACCTTCTCCCTCCTCCTACCTGCCCTAGTACTTGGCCAGTCCTAGCCTAGGTTCCACTCCAAGCATCCTTAGCTAGCCAGAGCCACCCAGAAAGAGTTGATAGTGTGCTTGGGTGTCACATAAGGATCGTGGCCTGGACTGGGCTGCAAGCCAGCTCCTGGAAGGCCAGCCTGCATTAGGAAGTGAAGCATTACACTCCTTCCCTGCCTCTGCTCCGCCTTCCCTTGGGCCTCCCCTTGGGACTTGTGCCTTGTCACCCCGTGACCACTCCTCCCCTTTTGCAGAGAAGTAAGGTGGACATGAAGAAGTGGTTAGGGCTTTGGCTAAGAGGCCTGGGGGTAGAATGTTTAAGTCCAGCGCAGAGATACTGAGGTGAGAACTTTCCCCCTGTCTGAGAAGTGGTGGAGAGGCTAGTATTCTTAGAGTGAGGACCCTAAAATAGCTGTGTCACTAGGTATCAACCTTGCCAGATCTGTCCTCAGTTCCTATTCTGAATTCACTTAATTCTTAGGACATTTTATAGATGAGAAAACAAGCCCTGAGTAGTCTATTAGCTGAGTTCACCCAGCTAGCAAATATCTTGAGATATGAAACCAGACCTGGGCCCCACCCCAGAACCAGGCTAGAGTCTTAGGGCGGCCTGGGATGAAGGGGGAGGGTCTATTCCACACAGGAAATGCTGAGCCGGCAGCTTGATTGAGGCCCACTTGAGGCTGGGAAGCTAAAGAAGTCATCTCTTCCCAGCCCATGCGGCTGATCTGCTTCACTTTGCATAGCCCTAACCTCCTCCCTTCCCTCTCCTGCCTCACTGACTCCCAGTGGGCACAAGGGCCCCTAAAGAGACTAGGGACCCAGTGTTCCGCCTTTGCTAGGGCTTCTCTGAATTCCAGTTTCCTGCCAGGCCTCCTGTCCCTTTTCCCTTAGGCTTCTGTAATAATCATAGGCCTTGGCTTCCTGGGCTCACAGGGGAGGGGATAAACAGTCATTAGTGTGCCAGCCTTTCCCTCACCAGTGTCATCTCTGAACCTTTCCCAGCTGTGAGAACAGACTAGGCTTCCTGTCCAGGTCTCAGTTTACCCTTATTTAATTAAAAAAAAATTGATTTATTTGGTACAGGATCTCACTATGCCACTTGGACTTGTAGTGATCCTCACGTCTCAGCCTCCACAGCACTGGGATTATAGTTGCTTGCACAGCATGTGGTACCAGGGATTGAACCCAGGTCCTTGTGCTTGCCAGACAGACAGGCACTCAGACTGCTGAGCTAATTCCCCAGCCCTCAGTTTACCCTTTTGTATCTCTTTTTATTTATTTATTTTACCCTTTCGTATCTCTATATCTAATTCCTACATTCTCCTTTTTTTTGCAGTACAAGGGATCGAACTCATGACCTTGCACTTGCCAAGCAAGTGCTTATTCTACTGAGTTAATCTCCCTGGCCCACACTCTCTGTTCTTTTTTTTTTTTGGTCTTTTTAAGACAGGGTCTCACTATGCAGTTCAGGCTGGCCTTACACTCACTTTGTAGCTTGGGCTGGTGTCGAACTCACAACCATCCTGCTGCCTCAGCCTCCTGAGTGCTGGGATTACAGGCCTGCACCGCCATGCCCCACTCACACTCTGTTCTTGAAGCTTGTAGGGCCATACTGAGATAGGGGCTGGCTTAAAATCCATTATTTTGGCTGGATGTGGTGGTACATACCTCGAATCCCTGCATTTGGAAGGTGAGTTCATGGCTAGCCTGGGCTACATAGCTAGGCTGGGTCTCAAAAAAAAAAAAGCTGTGTCCACATTCCTCAGGCATTTTTTTGTTTGGGGGGTGACCTATAGTCTGAATAGTTATCAACTTCGGTAGAAGGCTTCTGACACTTTGAGGCCCCTTGCTGGTTATGGAACTCTTCCCTGCCTATTCTCCAGCCCCTCTGCCTGGTAACTTCTCCATCTGTTATATAGCTCAGTGTTAACTGGCCTCTCCTACGGGACACCTCCCCTGGGTGGTGTCCCCTCTTCTGAGTACCCACAATCTCTGTGTGCTTGCATGGGGGAACAAGTAGTGGTCATGGCCCTTTCAGCTCTGTTGTCTCACCCTCTGAGAGCTACATCAAGGGGGCTTAGCTGTTTATTGTCTAATGACTAAGTCCCATTTCAAAATGGAGACACAGAAGTGGCCAAGACTTGCCTAGAGTGAGAAGGGAAGTGATGAAAGAGCAGTTAGTAGAACCATGATAATAGCAGCTAGCTTGTCCATAGCTCCTCCTCCATATCTGGTATACTCCAAGGATTTGACAAGTATTCATTCATCTAATATTTAAGCAACAGTTTAAGTTAAGTCGTAGGATTGGCAGCATTTTGACAGATGGGGAAACTGAAAGGCAGAGCATTTAAGGTAACTTTTCCCAGGACACACAGTGTCTGTGTGCCCAACACTTTCTGCTATCATGCCGAGTAGCTGGCAGGATCTAGAACCCAGGCCCCTGAGCTGCAGGAACTGGGCACTGAGCAGGCAATGGCAGGACAGGCCTGATCTTCCTCAATTTAAGCAGCTCTGTCCAACTGCAGACACCCTTGCTTTTCCGAAAACATCTGTGCTTCAGTTTATGCATCAGTAAAACTGGGGCAGTTTCATCCTCACAGAGGGTGAAGCATTAAATCTTTGCTTTGGGTACTGGTGATTGAACCCAAGGGCCTTCCCACTGAGCTACATTTGTTTAACTTTGTGACAGTCTCCTTAAACTGATAAATTGCCTAGCTGGGCTCTAATTTGCAATCCTCCTGCTTCAGCGTCCTAGAGTTCTGGGATTACTGGTGTGCCCCACTAACACCAGAGCTTAGTTTAGGTGCGCGCGCGCGCGCGTGTGTGTGTGTGTGTGTGTGTGTGTTCTAATCTTATTGTTTAAGCTGTGCTGGGAAGGGAACCCAGGGCCTCTCAAAACTAGGCATCCCCAGCCACTAGGGGTGTGGCTGAGTCTAGCTGCCACACATCACTCCCTCTGGAGCTTCGCTGGTATCTATCACCTCTCACTAGCTCCCGCACCAGCCCCAGAGGATGCCTGAACAGGCTTGGGTGTGGGCGGAGAGGGAAGCTGTGTCTCCCTCGCTTAGCAACTTCCTTTGGGACAGAGTTCAGTCCTTCCTACCCACACAGCTGGGTCCTGGCCCACCTGCCCCACCTAAGCTTTTGGGACCTCACCCAGCTCTGAACTGGGCAGCTTATCCTCAGCCTGGACGAAAAGGTCAGCCTGGAGGCCAGAAGAGAAAAGAAGGGTTTGGGGAGGTGGGTGGTGCTTAGCAGTCAGTGGGGGCGGGGTACAGCTTTGTTCCACTACTGTTGCCGGCGAAGGAAGTCCCTTCCCCCTTCTCAGAAAGGCCCCAAATCCACTCTCAGGATTGTGCAAAATTCCACTTCCTGGTGAGTCCTTGTTTTTCTTTGGCTGATGCCGCAAATCCAGTGCCCGTGCCTTTTGCGTTGGGTCCTGAAGCATGTATAGGAGTTCCCCAGGGGCTGAGGAAGGAATTTCTGATGTGGCTGAAGCAAAGGAATTGAGGGTGAGAAGTGCTCTGAGTGGGAAACCAAAGGATTACCAGGGATGCCCACAAACTGGTAAAATAATGACTTGGCAACCTTTGGGTCATTGGCATACCAGTAAATGGGAAAATTGAGGCTCCCATGGCTAGGCTTCCTAGTTTTGGGGTCAGGACTGTCCCATTACTTTAATGTGCACAGAGCTCGATCATTAGGAGTAGGAAAAAGTCGGCAAACCAGGAAGAGCACCGCACCGCTAAAAACAGCCCTAGCAGCCCACCCTGGGGTCCCAGCTTGCGGACTACAAATCCCGGCAGGACCTACTTCAGAACACATGCGCAGCGGGCATCCTTCGCAAGCCCGGCCGAGCCGCGGGCCCCGTCCTCGCCCATTGTCTGGACCTCGGGGGCGGGGCCGGGCGCAGGGCGGGCGCGCTCATTGATCGGGCGGGGCGTCCGTCGCGCGCTGCGCCCACCCTCCTGCAGGTCCCGCCCCGTGCGTCCGCGCCGGGGCCGCCTGGCGCCCTGCCCGCGCCTCAGGACCGGCGGGGCAGCGCGGCGGCGCATCCTGCGGGCGGCGGCGACGGCGCGGCGCCGGCGGCCGGGCGCAAGATGATGAAGTTTCGGTTCCGGCGGCAGGGTGCCGACCCGCAGCGCGAGAAACTCAAGCAGGAGCTCTTTGCCTTCAACAAGGTGCAGCAGCGGCCCGGGTTGGGGCGCGGGGGGCCGGGCTGGGGCCCCGGCGGGGGACCGGGGACTGAAGCCACGTCGGGCCGGGGGAGGGGGCGCCCTGCTGGCGCGGGGCAGGGGCGCGAGCCGCGCGTCCCCCGCGGGCCCAGCCGCCAGCGTCCCGTCCTCCGCTGGGACTTTGGGTGGGTCCCGGTCTCGCCGTCTTTCACGCCTGCCCCTCCGGCACCCGTGGGCCTCACTGGCCCTAGCCCTGCTTGTCTCTGGCTGTGTGTGTCTTGAGTCTGTCCCTTTGCCACTCTTTGCGTCTCTGCGTCCCTGCCCCTCCTTCTCCATCTGTGAGCGTTTCCCTCCCGAGTCTGTGCCTGTGTATGTGCCGGGCTTGGGCTGGGTTAAGGGGGTTCTGCCTCTGCCTCTGCCCCTGTGCACCTCTCCGCGCCTCTTTTCTGTCTCCCTTGAGCTCTCTGCCTCTCATTTCTTTTAGCCTTTGCTTTAGCATCTGAGTTTTAAACTGTCTTTACGTGTCTCTCCGTTTGTGTGTGTGGGGTCTTTACCTCTCCGTCTTTTGCTGGTTTTTCTTAGTGGCCCTGGGTGGTCCTTGGGATAACCCAGAGCTGGCTTTTGTTTTGTTTTGGCACCTAGGCCAGAGGGAAAGGTGAGAGAGAGAAGGAGGCAAAAGTGGGGGATGGGGCAGAGAAATCCCTTACCCACTCCTCCCTTCCACCCCTTCTCCCTTCCCCTCCCTCACTACCCCAGACCCTACTTGCCTTATTTTGCCCTAAAAGGTGTTGTGTGTCCAGGGGACATAGCCAGCTGTGTACCTAACTACTTGTCAAATCGTGATGACTCAGTTTCCCTGGCTGTGAATGAGGCCACTTTCCTTCTGGCTGTGGGCTCCAGCTTCCTAAGCTACTGGAGTCTGCTAACCTGAAGCTTTGCAGTGAAGGTAGAGGGCTGTTCTTCTTTCCCTGGGTGGGCAAAAAGAGGCTGTGGGAAAGGCCCCTGGCTAGAAGGGAGAGTAAGGTTCAGGTTGTCCCTTGCTAGTTTCTGAAGGGGATTGGATTGGACCTTTTGGACCTCAGGTTTAGTTACCTCCGTCACATATGTGAGAAAATTGAAGTTAAGAGGGTGTGAGGATTTACTCAAAAGTCACAGAGCAAGCTAGGCCAGTGTGTTGAGTTCCTCTTTGGTGGGCTGGCACTTTAGCCTTGAGAAACAGGGAATTGTTGGTGGGGGTGCTGCTATGTTTAGGGCTGGGGCCAGGTGCCTCGTCTGTGCTAGCAGAGACTTTAACAATTTCTGGGGATGGCTCAGGCTGATGGTGGTGGAGGTGGTGTGGCTGCTGGGATCCTGAGGCTGGGGCTCAAGAATCCTTAAACGATGTTTTTTCCTGTGTTGGGGTGGCTATAAGGGCAATTTCCCTGAAGAGAGCCTGTCCCTTCCAGGAAAGCAGGGATAGGCACTGGCTTAAATGTCACTTCCTCAACTGTTGAATGGAGGTGTGCAGAGCCAGGGACCTGCAGCAAATGAGGAGTAAGTCTGAGGTGTGGCCCCCAAAAGTGGCAGAGGATGGAGGTTAGGCTGTATTACTTTTTTTTCCAGTACTGAGGATTGAGCCCAGGGCCTTTCACATACTAGATAACACATTTCCATGGAGTTACATTCCTGTCCTCTTCTTATTTTTAAACAAGGTTTCAGTGAGTTGAGGATGTGGCTCTATTCAGAGAGAACAGCAGTAGTAGAAGGGGGGTGGTCTTGGGAAAGAGATTTGATGGCCAAAGGGGATGTTAGGTGATCCGTAGGGAATAGGCACCAAGATTCCTGCGTTTGTCCCCCACCTCAGGAGTGAATTTGGATTTTGGACTCTGTAATTTAGGTTCACATTCACCTCCAAGCCATGCGTTTGCCTGTGAAAAGTGCACTTTGTGTCAGTTTAATTCTGAGCTCACATGTTGATGCTGATGACACAGTGAAGACAAAAAGAGACAAATACAACTAGGGGCTGATGTACTCACTGGGAAGACAGTGAAAACTATAAAATGAAGTTCAGATAATGGCCATTGTTGTGGATAAGATGAAGCAGGGTGAGGATGTGGGAGTTTGGGCAGGGATACCGCTATATTCAGGACAGTTTAGGGAGGCCTCTTGGATCATATGCCCAGGGGAGATAAGTACAGTAGGAGGAGAGAGGAAATAGATGCTAAGTCACCCACCCAGGAGCCTGCCTTGTGAGCTGGAGGAGACCTTTAAGAGAGGCTTGGGCTTGTAATTTGGTGAGCCAGGGGAAGAGTAGGAGATGCTCAAAGAGGGCCCGATAATGAGGACTTGGCTTTGTGCATGGAACCTCTTAAATACAAGAGGAGCAGGAAGCGGATCATGGTTTTGTCAGATCCTTTCTAGCCTCTGTGTGAGGAGCAAACTATAGCAAGCACTGGTCTAGGCAAGTGGTTGTGGAGCTTTGCAGGGTGGGGTGGGGTGTTGAAGAGGATGTTGGCGATGGTGCTGTAGGATGTGAGATGAATGACTTGTATATCTTTTTTTCTTTTTTTTTTTTTAATGTATTTAGTACAGGGTCTCACTACATAAATTGGACTCGAAGTGATCCTCCGTTTTCAGCTTCCCGAGCACTGGGATTACAGTCTCAATCGACATCTCAGTGTGCCCTGGGGGTGGAGCTGGCATGGCATGGCACACCAGGGGATTGAACCTGTTGCCCTTGCATCTGCCTAAGCAGGTGCTTTAATCTGCTGAGCTATATGGCCAGCCCTACTTTTGTGTGTCTTAAAGCTGAGCTAATGGGGCTGAGGAATGGATTGGATTTAGACTGTGAAGGACAGAAATGCTAGACAAATGACTTAGCTTCTCTCATAGAGTGGGAGCCTGTTTGGGTCCACTCAGGCTGTGGAGATTTGCATCACAGATCTTGTATGTGCCCGACAAAGCAGACACTAGACTATAGCTTGAAATAGGCTAGTTAAGGTCAGGACATGGTAAGGTTGGTGGGAAAGAGAAGCCCCCACAAGGTGGATGAACATTTCTGTCCTAGGGTGCCCAGTAAGGAACAAAAGGGGGAGCAATGGAAAACAAGTGTAGAGAGTACTGTGATTAGTGCAAGGCCAGACACCTAGGTGAAGCCAACTGCCCCACCTGAACAGGCTGGAGTCCTGTGTGCTGGTTCCCCAGGGAGCTTCCTAGCCGGACCCTTATAGTGTACAAGTCCCATAGCACCTTTCTAAGCTGGGACTGAGTTACCTGGCAATTTCTGAATGAGGAGGTGAGTAACAACTTCAGGGGTCAGACAGGAAGCTATCTCTCTGGGTCTCAGTCTACTTGTGCCTATCTGACCCTGGATGTTATCCTAGACCTCTCATCTCCCTGCTGGGCCCACACTGGGGAGTGCCATGGACTTCACATAGGACCCTGGCATCAGGTTTCTTTTTTTTTTTTTTTTTTTTTGGTAGAACCAGGGATTGAACTCAGGCCCTTGCGCCTGTGAGGGAAGCACTTATTCTACTGAGCCATTTCCCCAGCCCTGGCGTTGGGATTCTTTACCAAGCTTCATTCTATGCCTCTAAGAGTGGGTATAGGACACCATGGGCCAGTTGGGGTTCTCTTCAGTGCTTTGACTTTCTGAGCCTCAGTCTATTTGTTACTAGAACTTTGTGTATGGTGGGATTGACACAGATGTTGAGGGTACTTGGGACTTCACAGGTACAGGGTTGATGTGAGCCCAAAGCCTCAGCCATCTCCCTGCTGACAGGAGGCACAGTTGCCTACTTAATAGTGGAAGACACTGAGGTACTCAAAACTAAGTGGACCTGACTTCTTTCCCCAATATGTCAGTAGCAGAGGCTGGAGGCTGCCATGAGAAGGCTCTGGGTGGATGGGACTTCAGTGCCCAGGTTGTGTGTGTCCCCAGCAGTCCTCCCTCCCCACAGACTGTGGAGCATGGATTCCCCAATCAACCCAGCGCCCTGGCTTTCGACCCTGAACTTTGCATAATGGCCATTGGCACCAGGTCTGGGGCCGTCAAGATGTATCCTTTTCAGCTGAGGTACTGGGGGCCTCTTTGGGCCACCTGTGGGCAGTTCCCTGCATGCTGGGGTCCCAGCTCTGGCGGGTTCTTTGTGGAGGCTTTAGTGGGTACTGGGGTCTTATAGGAGCTTGGCATTGCCTGTGTGATAAGCCTGGATGACTCCTTTTTAGGGACCATGAGATCCTTTGGTGAAGAGGGAGCTCAGTTTGCAGTGGCCACAGCTGTCCCTCACTGTTTCAGCCAGCCAGTTTCCTAGGCGACCCTGCCATTGTCCCAGCAACTGTGACTGGGGAGGCTGGGCCATGTACCCATTGAGAGTGGTGGGTGGGCTGGGGGCCCTGGTGCATCGGGTGCACACACATGTGAATGTGAAGACACGTGTGTTCAGCCAAGGGGGCGGGGCAGTGCCAGGCTCAGCATGGAGAGTGCAGCTCAGCCCCCACCTGGATCCTGGCGACTGCACAATAGGCTGTGTGAGCTGCACAAAGCAGGCATTTTCCCTGAAGGCCCCGGGGGGGGGGGGCAGCAGGCAGCTGAATGCCTCTTGCCCATCCTGGAGGTTCCCACCCCAACTGCTCTCAGAGAAACAGAGGTGCAGAGTCTGACTAGCAGCTGCTTGGAGAGAATGCCAACTCCTCTTCCTCCTCATCCTCCCTGTGTGATGCTGTGGGTCTCCATACCCTGGTTAAGGACATCAGATGGTAGAAATAAATCAGTGCCTGGATGGGGATTGGGTTGGGTGGAGTCTTCCCATCCCAAGGCTGGGAGCATTGGACAGCAGGTGGATGTCAAGGTTAGAGGTTGGGAACTTCTTGCCTGCTCTAGTGTGTGTAGTGGGCAGAGATGTTCTTCTCTCATCTCCTATGGGCCCTTCACCTAGCCTGCTGTTCCCACTCTTTATGGGCACTTTGTTTCCTGCACACAGGTGTCTGTGCAGCCTTTTCTCCATGTCACAAGCACCCACATCTCACCATAGCAGCCCTGGCTTTGCTACCAGAGACGCTGAGCTGCCTCTCTGGTGGGTGTCTTGTGTGAGATTTTTCTTACTCACAGAGAACCTAAAGTGCAGATGAGTAACCTGAGCCTCAAAGGGGAGGTCATATCCCTGTGTCCCTTTTGTTCCCTTTTCATCTAAACCCCCATAACTCGGATAGAGCCCCTGGAACTGGGAAACTGAGGCTGGAGAGGCCAACCCTGGTCTTAAACGCTGCTTCTTCCCTTGCAAGCCTGGCCCAATCTTCTTGGTGACTCAGCTTTCCACACAGCTGCTTCTGCCCCTGCCTCTCACCCCCTGCTTCCCCCTCTTTTGTCTCCTCCTTTGCCCCTAGCAGACTCCTAGAGGGAATCCCATTTCAGGCCCCAGGCAACCAAATCTTGGCTTTTTACTGTGGCAACATCCCTAAATCCTGTCTCCTGGGCCCCCTCGGCCCTGTTGTCCAACTCCATCAATCCTGGAGTTGCTAAGACTGGGTGCTGACATTGGCACTTTAAGCAGGTCATCAGTCCTCTCCAAGTCCCTGTGTATTCATCCGTAACATGGGCATGCTGCCCCTTTGCAGTAAGGACTACTGGCTACTTGCCTGAAGTGATGCTGGTTTCCTTAGGCCTGAAGCTATAGTAAGAGGAAGCCTGGAATCTTCTTCCTTTGCAGTTTGCTATTGAGGCCTGGCTTCTGTCTCTGGCCGGCTTGATCCCAAATTGGCACACTTGCAGCCCACATAGGCACACACAAACTCAGGTGAGACTGACATGGAGTAGTGCCCAGCTTTGCTCCCTGTCTGGGGTACTTGTGCTGGACAGGTTTTTATTCTCACTTCATCTGCTGTAGGCCCAAGTCACTAGCGCATTGTATGGATGAAGTAGAGGTCGTACCACAACACCTCACTTACTGTAGCTGTGTGGAGCCTGTGCTCTGAGCCTGGGTATCTTGGGGGAATCTCCACTGGGTCTTGGGAGATCTGGACATGCAGATCGTGATAGGGTTTGTCAGAATAGTCCCAGGGAAAGAGACTTGTGCCTCATGTGAGTTTTCTGGCCTGTGCCTGTATGATCCTTCTTTAACCAGTCACCTTCAGCTATGGCGCACCTGGTGTGGAGTTCACAGGCTTACACCGAGACGCAGCCACAGTTACTCAAATGCATTTCTTGCCAGGCCAGGTGAGTGTCTGTCCTCCACTGGCCAGATCCTTGTGGTCCCCTTGTCCTACCACCTATCCAGCCCAGCCCAGCTTTGGCCTCTGCTTACCCCCTAGGGCCGCCTCCTAACTCTACTGGATGACAGTAGTTTGCACCTCTGGGAGATCATCCATCGTAATGGCTGTGCCCACTTGGAGGAAGTGCTCAGCTTCCAGCCACCCAGCCGGCCCAGCTTCGAAGCCATCAGGTACTGGAAAAGTTGGCTAGGGCTAGTTTGATGGTTGAGGGGCAGGAGCTCCCTGTGAGGAGCCAGGTGTGCTGAAGCATGGCAACTGGCAATTGCTAGTAAGCTGGGTTCAGAGTGAGCAGTTCCTTGAGTACAGCGTAGGAGGATGCTGCCTAGTTGAGAGTACTTTGGACATGTTGGTGTAGATGGGAGGTTCTGGCTGAGGTAAGGTTGGACTGTACTACCTGACTGGGTGGGAGCCTTTGGTGGTATGAACCCTAAGAGATACATGTGATACGTGTTAAATTCCTTGGCTTTGCAGCCTTCTACTGTCTTCCCTATAGTGATGGGGCAGTCTGCGGGCTTGGTATGGCTTGAACCAAGCTGACGTCAGCAGAGGTGCTTGGCCCTTTAATTGATTTGGGAGATGGGCCATTATGGCATGGGTAAACGGGCAGGTTTGTGGGCAAAGAGGGTCCTTCATGCTGTCCTTGGTGAGGTGCAGGCAGGGTGCCCAGGAGTAGCTAAGTAACCTGGCCCTAGGTGGGAGTACAAGGCCCTGTCCTCCAACCTGACCTTAAGGGGCTAGAATAGGGAAGTCCTGATGCAGGGACAGGTTCCTTGGCAGTCCCAACCTCTGCTGGCTGCCCCCACTCCCAGGAGGCATCTGAAGGGCTGCAGCAGGATTCCTTGCATGGAATTCAGGGAGGCTTTGTCTATCCTAGAGCTCTTAGTCTTACATGGGGCAATGCCCTGATTCCTGCCTTCCCTTCCTGGTGGTAGAGGGAGTAGGGAGTCCCTCTCCAAGACCTGGGAACCTATTTTTATCCTTCCCCCTGCCAGTATCCTTGTGAATAATTAAGTGTGCTAATTACACCACACTGTCGCCTTCCTGCAGTGCCCGCCTGCTCTATTAGCAGGACCCGCTGAATACAGAGGGCTGGGAATGAGCCAGCAGTGAGAGCCCAGCCCCGCCACACTCTCCTCAGCAGGTACATGGGTTTGTACCTCACTCTTTTCCCCTTATCCCTTGCAGTATGCCTGCCAGCCTCACCCGCATCACAGTGGTCTTGCTGGTAGCTTCTGATGACATGGCTGCCTTAGGCACTGAGGGTGGCAGTGTCTTCTTCCTGGATGTTACCACCTTGACGCTGTTGGAGGGACAGACCCTCTGCCCAGATGAGGTTCTGCGTAGGTGAGAGCCTGGGGCTTCCCAGCACCCATGGTACCTGGGAAGTTCTCCAACTCACAGAGCTCCTTTGTAGTGTGCCAGATGACTACCGGTGTGGGAAGGCTCTAGGCCCTGTGGAGTCGCTCCAAGGACACCTCATGGACCCTGCTAAGATCCTCATTGGATATAGTCGAGGTCTGCTGGTCATTTGGAATCACCCTGCACGATGTGTGGATCATATCTTCTTGGGGAACCAGGTAAGTGGGTCAGGCCTGTGTTCTTCAGCCTGGGTCACTGCACAGGCCTCCCACTCATACCCACCTGCTCCTGTCTACAGCAGCTGGAGAGCCTGTGTTGGGGGAGGGGTGGTGGCACCATCATCAGCTCACACAGCGATGGCAGCTATGCCATCTGGTCGGTGGAAACTGGCACTGTGACACTGCAGCCCACTGCAGCCACTACACCTTATGGTGAGTGCTGGGGAAGCCTGACTGGCAGACTGCCTGGCCTTGGTGGGGGGCATGGTCCTGGGGAGAGGCAAGAGACATTGGTAAGGCAGACCAGGAATAGGAGGTCTGACACTGTCCCACCCCCCAGGCCCCTTTCCCTGCAAGGCCATCAACAAGATTCTGTGGAGGAACTGTGAATCAGGGTAGGTTGAGGGAGAGGAATGGGTTGGGGGCTGCATATGGCTGGAGGGCTGGAAGGGTGGACTCTGGCCACATAGGGGTAAAGCCCTTGCATTATGCAGTGTGTACTCTGGGCTCAGTGAGCTACAAACACACGACTTCTCCTTTCAGGGGCCACTTTATCATCTTTAGTGGTGGTATGCCCCGTGCCAGCTATGGTGACCGCCACTGTGTGAGTGTGCTTCGAGCTGAGACCCTGGTGACACTGGACTTTACCTCCCGCATCATTGACTTCTTCACAGTGCACAGTACAGGGCTGGAGGATGGTGTGTGCCTGCCCTCCCCCTATCCCACCCCATGCTGCCTGTGGCCCAGCTCACCCTGCCCCATCCTGTAGACTTCGACAACCCACGGGCCCTAGCCGTGCTGCTAGAGGAGGAGCTGGTGGTGCTTGACCTGCAGACACCTGGCTGGCCAGCTGTGCCTGCCCCCTACCTGGCCCCACTGCACTCATCTGCCATCACCTGCTCTGCCCATGTTGCTAACGTCCCTGCCAAGCTGTGGGCCCGAATTGTGAGCGCCGGCGAGCAGCAGAGCCCCCCATCTGCCTCCAGTGCCTCGGTATGGGTAGGGTGCCCTATGGGGTTAGGTCTTGGGGAAGCAGTTCTTGGTGGAGGGCAGTACCTACCTAGGACTGGAAGTAGAAATGTGTTGGTATTCAGGGAACACTGAATACCACGCCACGGTTGAAAGAAAAGGTAACTTACATGTTGACCTTTTGCTCACGTCTCTGCTCTCTTTCTCAGAGCTGGCCCATCACTGGGGGCCGGAACCTGGCCCAAGAACCATCGCAACGAGGGCTGCTGCTGACTGGGTAGGTTAGGGGGATTGAGGCCCCTCACATACCAGGCCTAGTGTGTCCCCTTGCTCAGAGTAGATTGGAGGAAGCTTCCTTAGATCCCGTGCAAGGCCCTGACCTGTTCTGCATTTGGCAGAGAACTGATTTCCACCAGACCCCAGGGCTCCACCCACCTGGCCTGTCTATCCTGGGACCGGAAAATCTGGGCTGGCCCACACGGAGCTGCCCAAGGCAGGTGTTAGAGAGCCCAACTGGCCTTGGCGGGTGCTGACGTGCCTGGTGACTCAGGCTCTGCTTCCTGCCCTGCCTTCCCTCCTGCTTCTGCTGGGCCTTTGAGGCAACAGTGTGCCCTCCTTGGTTATGAATTTGCTGTGGCTCTCATAATTGGAGTGAGTCCCAGCCTGCCCCACTCACATACCCTCATGCCCTGACTCTGGGCTCCCCTCCCACCAAGAGCTTCACTTGGGTTCTACAGCTGTGTGCTGGGGCTGTATCTTTGTATGCTCCTCCCTCTTCCCCTCCCTGCTTCTTCACCTCCAATCATCCTGCTCTTCCACATTATGTGGCCCTCTTGGGCCTCACTTGGTCCCTGCGGGGATTCCCAGAACTGCTCTGTAAGTGCCTGCCTCCTATTTGTGGCAGCCTGCTCGGATTGCTGGTTACCCTCAGTGGAACAGAACTGCCCTTG